>JBBPQZ010000008.1:0-51755 GCA_038092795.1 Boletus rubissimus
GGAAAATTAAGAAAATCTAGGGAAAGGTAGTTCATATTATAGACTATCCATCCCTGAAGTTTTGTGGAATTCTGACCGTGAGAAGTGTATGAATTTTGACTCCTCGGGTCCTTCTGTCATGGCCATGTATCAATTCAACTTGGTGCAGGTCAGCGGGTTACTACGACAAAGTCAAGGAAGACGGAGATGACAGGGTACAGGGTAGATGGAAGTGAAAAGGGATTGGAAATACACTATACAGGATATATGAGATGGAGAGACAACTCTGGAGGTCCGGGGTTGCGATATAGATGAAATAGATCCGGAGTTGGCGCGTAGAGCGCTGGAGTTGCCAGAGTTGGACTTGTACGAATTTTGGGATATGACAGTGCCCTTGCTGTTGATTGGGTCCTTGTATCTTGGAGTGGAGGTTCAGAGGTGATTTGGAGGAGATCAATAAAGTTGAAGGAGATCAATAAGAATTGGAGGTGAATAGAGGGTTTATAGCCAGAAGTCTAAGTTGGTATCTTAGTTGATAATCTAGCTAAGGTACAAGGCTAAATATGGGGATTTATATATGGAGGTGAAATAGAAAATGGAGTACTAAAGTCTGGGGGTCCAAGTATTTTCAAGAATACAAGTATTTTTGAGGGTGGATAATGAAAAGGGGAGACAGGTAACTAAGGGGAGATGGAGATGAAAGGTCAGGAAGGACAGAGATATGGAATGCAGGGAGGATGGGGGTATAAGATGCAGGGATGACAAAGGTACGTGAGTATGGAAATATGCATTACAGGATAGATGAAAAGAAAAAAGATAACTCTGGGGGTCTAGAGTTGTGATATACATAAAAAAAGACCAGAGTTGGTACACATTGCACTGGAGGTGTTGGAGGTGAACTTGTGGATTTATAAGATATAACAAACTGGAGGAATCCATAGTTAGCTGACACAAAATCAGCAACCATCAATAAGGCCATTTCTTCTCCCTTTGGTTGAGGAATTACATTCTAATTATTACATTCTTATTAAATTTTGCAGTGATCATTAGCATAAAAGGTAAATTCATTGTGGAATCAAATGACAATTCAGCATAAAGAGGCAGAAAGGAGGGAATGATTATGTAACTAGGGCTCAAGGCTTGTCCAAGCAGGCAGGAATGTATTCTGGTGATATTCAACCACATCATCACATTCATGGCCATCAATATATTGGCCCCTCTTCTTCTTCTTCCATCAGTACCTATCATATTCCAGAAATCACACAAATCCAACACCAATATCTCTGACATTTCTGGTGCTCCTCTTGCCAACTTCACATTTTTTTGGTGTATATTGCAACTTCAGACCTCCAAAGTTCCCTCCTCTGTTTCCTCCATTTTTCATCTATTCTAGATAGCTCATTTTCACTACTAACATATCTCCATCCTCCCTCCATCTTATAATTCTATTTTCCCTATATCTTTTCATCTCTGTCTTCTCTAATTCTTGTACTTACCCATCAACCCTTTGTTACTGTCTCTGTCTTAATACTCACCCCTGAAAATACTCATACCCTTGGACTCCTGGACTTTAATACTCCAACTTCCATTTCCCTCTATATATATAGTCTTCCATGTATCTTGTAATATTTAGCTTGAATATCAACTTGAGCATACTCCTGGTCCTTTTATAATTTTCTCCTGATTATTATTGAGTTTTTATAACTCTCCTTCAACCATCTCTGACACTTCCAAAATACTGGGTACAAACATCAGCAAGGATGCAGCACATAAGCTGAATCCAATGTTCCATTATCTCTGATGCTCTCTAGATTTCCAGACTTCTGGACTTCACCCTAGGAGTTGCATGGTCTCTAACAGTACCCTAAACTTCCTAGCCACTATTGCATAGCCCTCAATAAAACTATTTTCTTCAAACCATGTCATCTCTGAACTGATGGATCTTCAAAATAATAGACAATGGCCATTGCATGGATATATTTTCTAATGCTCCGCAAGTGGAGCTGGATATCAGATGCCAAGTTTTCATTTGCAATGCATGAATAGTGTTTTAAAGTCTGGTCTAATCCAGTCTTTTAATATTTTTTGTGGCAACCAGACCACAACTGGTGTTTTAAAATCTAATATGATAGACAACTAGACCAATACTATTGACAACTGGTCCTACTTGATTGATATTAGGCAACTAAACCAGTTGCAACCAGTCTTCTGAAAGACTAGTTAATCAATTGTTTTTTCCAACACATTAATCAATTGCTTAATCAAAAATCCACAAACCTGCATAAGCAGAAATGCACAGCTTTTTGAAACCCCAATTTTACCCAATTATCATTAAAAATGCACAAACCTACCATAGGTGAAAATATGGATCTATAAGATTTGAAGATTTTCACAATAATATTGAAAGAAAATGTATAGAAACTATGTATTAGAATATGACAACTGGTCTTTTATTTTTCTAAAATTGAAGGTAAATGGACGAATGTATACTCTTAACTCACACCATTGGCAACCACAGTTCAGTTGCAACCAATATCAGTCCAATTCAATTGCCAGTCTTTTTGTGGTCCTGCAATTGAGACATTTTGACTAGGCTGGTGGAGTGGTAAGTTTGCATGGTCATTGATATATTGCTTTGTCCATCAGCAAAGTAACTGAATGAACCACTTTTCCCTCTCTAATGTTAGTGCTGTTTGAAGCACTGCCTTTCTTTATTGACCCCCAGCAGGATTAAGCTTGTTTTGGGAATTGGTGTGAAGACAATAAGAAAGTCCTTCATTGCACAGAGGTGCTTATAAAAGATAGGGTTCAGTTTGGAATCAAGGTATCCTATTTTATTGTATTGTTGTGGTTTGAGAAGATTCTGGAAATTTGCTAATTTTTGTTTTGCAATGTCAATGGCTGGGGGACACTGCAGTTTCCAGCTGTAATTCCAAGAATTCTATGTTGCACTATCTTTATCTATGCTGTTTTTATCATCAATCTCATTCTCTGAATCTGTTTCATCATTTAAATTCAGATGGAAGCATTCATATTGACAGTGTGAGTAATCTAGGGTGATATATGGCATTTGTGGGTTGATAGATTCTTGGAATACATCACAAAAACTGACCCAGGTCCTTCATGTTGCCAAACTCTACTGCCCACTCCAAGTTTTTCATCTCAAGATCCAAGTCCACTGCCTGCAAGATTCCAGGCATACTGAATGGATTTGAACAGTATTTATGCCACTGAATGCCTCATATAGCAACCAGGTTATCTTTATCATCAAATATTTTTTCACATGAAATAAATCATTATAATAACTTAACACTTGCAAATAAACTCAGATCTGGTAACCAAGTATGAATGTTTGAGTGAGTGAGTGGATTGTTTTGTTTCTTAGGCCTGGCAGTGGTTGACATATGGCTTAACTTAGACTCTGACCTGGGCCCTGCCAGATCAGCATCTGAATGAAAAAATAACATATTGCTAGTGAGTTCTTGAAAATCTAACATGTCTATCATTGGCAATGGTCCAGGTTTGTAGCTGAACAACTGCTGAAGGTTCTCACTGGATACTGTGACCTTGAGCTCAACTTGTTCAAAAGGATTCAGAGAAAATATAAAAGCAACTTTTTTATTCAAGTTGGATGTAAATATCATGGCAGGACTGATAAACAATTTCTGTGTTTGAAAATCAAGATTAGAACATTGAGTGACAACTTCAAATGCACCAATAAATTCTTGTTCTCCTTTCTCAGTATTCCACTTCTATCCAAGTCAAGGAGTTTCATTTGCTTTGTCGCCAGCACTATGGTAGTGCTGTACACCAGCACTTCATGACAGCATTTCTACCTCCCCATGAGGCCTAGTACTGCTTTCAGCACATAAGACAGCAATGCTCTTGGCTCAAGCTAGATTTTTATTGGATTTCAACTATGCACTATTCAGTTTTTAGATAATTTCAATCTCACTGATATATATATATCAATAATTATTCTTGAACAACATGGCTTCATATTTCAGTCTAAGGACAATCTTTTTCTTGGTTTACTTTGTATTTTTCTAAGGTTATTTCTATACTCTCAACACCTAAAGAATATATTTTTGTTTTTCATTCTTATCATACAAAGGTAACACTAGGCACATGATATTGGATGGTTTTACAAGTTAACTACCTGAAGTAGGGCAGTAGCACTGCCACTTTCCTTTTTTGGTGTCTGTTCATGTCTAAGTCTTGCTGACTGCCTTGCTGACCACCACAATCCAACCATTGCAATTCCTCAATTTTCATATAGTATCATTACTATACCTGCATATATTAAATATCTTCATTTGATCTCTATAAAATGAAGTTGCATTTTTTTTTGTGTTTGCTTACCAGAGCCTGACTAACCACCTGACTGACCACCACATCAACATAGCCACTTTCCTTTTTTGGCATCCATTCATGCCCAAGCCTTACTAACTACCTTGCTGACCACCATAATCCAATTACTGCAATTTCTCACTTTGCATACACTATCATTGCTACATCTACCCATATATTGTTGGAATATATTTATTTGATCTCTGTGAGTGCAACTGTTTAGATATGGTCATCCAAATGAAGGAAGCTGTCAGAGTTGACTGACCAACAAGAGTTGGAGGATTCGGAGGTGGACATATGGAGTTCAGTAAGAGAATCAAAAGAAAGAGCAAAAAGGAGGTTACTGTAAAGTTGCTCAACATCATAGAGGATACTTGCCCAAAGGACCAGAGCAGTGAAAATGGTAGCTTGTAGGGATGCAGCAAGCAGTTCTTGGATGAAAATGAGGCTGAAATTATGGGGATTGATGCAAGCATAGTCCTTATTTCTCTTTTTGAAATAGATATCCCAGTGTCTAGTGAAGGCATCAGGCTTCATGTCAAGGTGTCCAGGGTAAAAACAGATGACCATGTGGAATTGATTGGATCACAAATGGATGGTGTGCAGGCTCAATGCACAGCCACATATAAGGGTGTAATTATGGATATCCATGATCTTTATTTGGATCACTGCATCTCATATAGGCACAGCACAATGAGTCAATATTTTCAACATGATAATGTTTGCCACTGGTGAGTCAAACAAATCAGTGTATTTATCTAGAGCATTACTATGGGCAAATGAAGAGAAAAAGCTAAATTTACTGATGCTAGTACTACACAGTGGGTGAGATATTTCAAAGATTCTGAGCTGTATCTAGGACTCCTTATTATCTCTAGCTTCTCTAGCTTTTGAAGGCTGCTTGATCTTCCATTTCTTCTTCTTTGACACAACTTGAAGTTTATCCTCTAGTGGATGAATTGATTTTGAGAAGATTAAAGTTGTAATATATAGGATAGACATACTCAAACACCTGCACAATAGGCTACAACACAACCCCAGCAAAGGGCTATCAATGCATGTTTGAAATTCATCAAAAATAGTGGTGTAAGTCAGGAGTTTTCTTTTCTCCTCTACTTTCTTTAATAATTCTTGAATATTATTTGGCTGAAATATGGATAGAATCTGTCTAATATAATGGGAACTGAAGTGCATACAAAGACATTTGAAAAGCACATTGAGCAGATGGTATCCCTTAAATAAAGATTTTATTTCCAAGCTCTTGTAGGTGAGTATGAAATCATTTTTGCCTGCAGTGCTTTGCTGCTAAAGGTAATTGGCATGAATAATGAACACTTTTCAACATCCTTGAAGTCAGATTAAATGTACATCAGCACTGTCAAAAAAACCATATGTAAAAAGCTGACTTTAAGTCATCTTGAATTGTATGCAATGATCTTGGGTTCAAGAGCAGCTGTAAGAACATGAATTGCCATATTCCCTGCACCTATAGTCAATTCTAGTCACCCTATGTATGATAAAGAATACATACAGTGCAACTTGTTTGCCAAGCAAATTCAGTTATAATTTTTGATAGATCTCAATTAATCAGCCATCCTGTTTTGTCCACAGTAATATTTCCAGGACTAAGGTTGTGGTGCAGAATCTCACTTTTCTCCATGGTGTTCTGGTAAGCTGTGACAATAAGATAATTTCTTTCATATACATATGTTTGAAATTGAACCTCACCAATCAATACATCATGAAGTGTAGACATCAGCTAGTGAGCAGAGTTGAAGCTAGTCAATGGTTTTCCACAAATATTGAGGAAAAACCAATGGTGAATGTAACCAGTGAGGTACATCTTTATTGGACATGCCCAGTCACATGTCAAGTATCAGAGCATCTGGGCCTTTTGCACCAGCAAGCCTTCCACATTCTTAAAATCCAGGCACATAGGTATATTGCAAACACCCACAGAGTTCAGTCTTTGATACATTTTCCCTTTACTAAGAATCCCATCTAGTGTTTCAAAGTAGTTGCTGGATTGCAAAAAGACTGGCAACTGGACTGCAGTTGCTAGTTGCCAACCAGTTGCAATCACTGTACAGCCACACTATCTAATCAGGCAATGTTCTTATATTTTTCTATTATTTTTGCATCACTTTTGCTATTTTTAGAGGGTTTTAGGTAGTTTCTAAGTGATTTCTACATGTTATCTTGTTAAATTAATGTGTTTAATAAATGGATATGTTGTGTATATACTTAATTGACTTTTTTACCACTTGTGCAGGACAGATTTCACATGTAAAACCAGCTACAATTGGTCTTTTTGCAATCTGCAACAAGTTGTGCAAAAAACCAGTTGCAACTAGTTTTTTTTTGGTTTTTAGCTGTCTGGTTGCCTTATTTGGAAGGCAAAAAACTGGACTGGACTGGACTTTTAAACACCAATCCTGTCATATTCTGGGAATCACATGAGTCCAACTCTGATCTCTCCAACACCTTTAACACTTTACTAGCCAACTCCAGCCTCTTTTTGTGTATATTGTAACTCTGGACCTCCAGGATTCTCTCCCTCATTTTCACCTCCATTTTCATCTATCCTCTATAGATCATTTCCAATACTCATGTACCTCTATTTTCCCTGCATTCTTATACCTCTATCTTTCCTATATTCCTTCATCTCTGTTTTTCCTGATTTTATTGTGCTTACCTGTCAACCCTTTGTTACTGTCTTCATCTTACTACTCACTCCCAAAAATACTCAGAACCCTGGATTTTACTACTCTGACTTCCATTTCCCTCCATATATATAGTCTTCTGTCTATCTCATAATACTTAGCTTGAATATCAACTTGAGCAAACTCCTAGCTCCTTTGTGATCTTCTCCTATCATTGTTGAATCTTGATGGCTCTCCTCTGACCATCTCCAACACCTCCAAAATACAGGACTGAATATCAGCAAGAACATTGCACATAAGCTAAAGCCAACATTCCATCACCTCCAAAGAACCCCAGATGTCTAGACTTCTGGACTTTGTCCTAGGAGTTGCATGGTCTCTAACAAATCCAATTTGCACAGATATGCCATAAATTCCTCAAAAAGACCTTTTTTCTGCTTTGCCACTCCTAAGCAGTGGTTTCTCATGTATAATGGCCAGTAGGTGGAAGTCCTTGTGGTTTAGAAGCAGAGAAGAGGAGGATCACAGAAGTGCTGTCATTGCATGGCATAATGGTTTTGAGCATGCAAGTTATCCACTTGATGCTCAGGTGTTGCCTAGCCTTGTTGGCTTTGGCTGAACTGGCCTCAGTGACTATGATATTAATACTGCAATATTGGAGGGAGACATCTGAGTAGCAAGCAAAAAACTTGACAAGGGCAGATTCTTTATTATATTTGATGGGCTTTGTAACAATCACATTCTTCCAATCCCAGTGAATGATGCATGCAGAATCCCTAACAATAAGCACAAAAAATACATGAGACCAATATTGTGAATCAAGTGGAGCAGAGGTGTAGGTAGAAATCTGGCTAAGGATCTCTTACACTACCATGGCAGAGTGAAGAAAGAATAGAATATCCAAGTTGTGCAGGTAAATCTCCAGTGTGAAAACATTCTGGGACTTGTTCCACTTGAATTCAACATGAATCTTAATCTTGAAGGAGTTGTATCTGGAGAGATATTATGAGTAAATGCAAATATCAAGCTTAATGTCATAGAAAAATTCCATATAATTCTTGGTATTGGCAAACATGTATGAATTGACCAGGTACAGCTGGGGAGTCAAAGATTGCATCTTTTGATGTATCAAACATGAGAACATCATCAATATCTATAGCATTGATGCACATGGCTCTAAACTTACAAACAGCAAGTAAGCATCATTCTTTGATCTTGCTGCAACAGTCTACTAAAAAGTGTTTGTAGGAAAATCAATACTCAAGTACCTAGGCAACTCATCCCTGGACAGAAATCCTTCTAGGAATTCATCAGCAGGCATTGGACCAACAAGATATTCAGCCACATGTTCACCTAACATGTTTAAAGTCATGTTGTGATAACATGATAGTGTCAAGAATGGAAGCATGCTGGTTGGATCATCCCTTACTGGTGTATTTGTTACAACAGGAAGGGATGGTGTTACTATGCAATTAGGAGAAGTCATTGCTGCTAGAGATAGAATGTGCATATGGAAGGTTGGTGTTTTGGTTGGCTCAAGTTGTAAACTAGCTTTAGGCCAGGTATTAAGCCCATATCCATATTACTTCAATATTCAAGCTCTTGGTGAGGGAGGAATTGAATATTCAATGGTAATACATGACACATTATGATGGAAATTGTTCATAACCAAACATGGTGAATGCTATTGCAAGTACATGTTTGCCCTCATACTATAACGGCTCAAAAAAATGTCCAACTGTTTGCATGTTGTGTAGTAAAGGCAATAATTTCCAACAACCACTAATTCTAACTCTAAGCTATAAGTGTATGAAATGACATACACGTGCTTGGTGCTCTGCCACTGCAAGAATTAAGGGATTTGGATAACACCTGATGAAATAGTAGGTATTCAAAAATAGTAGTATTTCAGTCAGATCATGGAATATTGGCTATTTTCTAACTAGCTAATACTTTGTTTGTATAATGTAGCTACATCAAAATAGTGCTCTATCTCCCATTACTGTCACCATAGAATTCATTATTATTAACCAAATTTATAATAAGCTCAATTTTTTGAAATTGGATCAATTCAATGATAAAGTCATATTGAATACTGTTTTAAATGAGTCTACCACCAGTGAGAAGATGATTACACTTGATTCTACCAGGCCAAGTGATTTGGTGACTGTTCACTCCTAATAATAACTTCTAGCATGTTAGATATTAAAAATCTTATGGGCTTTTGATAGGCCAATATTGCTTCCACAAGGCTGAAAATTGTCCTGAATATTATATTAAAGACTATTATATCATTGAGTGTATAACCCAGCTGTATTGATTCTTGTGTTACACAACTTTTAGTGATTGTTGGAAATTATTGCCTTTAGCACAAAACATGCAAACATTGGGACACTTATTTGAGCCACTATACATCCAGTTCCTCCTTTGCTCCCACATGACAGTCACATGTACTGGTCTGTGTGCATCTCCTTGTTACTATATATACCCCAGATCTCTAGGAGACTGCCAGTTGATTCTCCTTGGCTTAAACACTATTGCTTGTCTCTTACATTACAGTTGCATGAATGATACTACCACCTATATTATTGCAATGCATATGTCCATTTGGTTTGTGAGCAACAATGCTAGCTCTGACACTCCATTTATGATTGCTGAGCCCTCAATTTAAATGAGTTGGATAGAAAATCCCTGGGATGAGGAATACCCTCAAGCAATCAAGGATACTATTTTGAATTTGGTACATGTTCACACTTCTACAACCATCTAAATCAATCTTCTGAATCAAATGCATAAATACCACTATTAACTTTCCCAGGAGTCACAAGCAGAATCTCAATCTCATCCTTTTGAAGACCCAGGTACTATCGTTATACAACTGTGTATCAAGCACATAAGTGGTTGAAAAAAACACCTGGAAAGTAGTTCATATGGTTGAGGATGAGTACTATCCATATATTCAAGGTACCTTGATACAACAAGAAGAGGATCCATTCAGGTTTTGGAATATGCATAGTGTTTGCTTTGTGGTGAATATATGTGTGTTCCTATTTGTAATCAAAATATGCTATTGATTTTTCAATCAAGATTTGTTGACTGTAATTTTTTATGAGATTCCAAGAAGGCAGTGTTGGGTACAAAGCAACCCAGAAATGGGATAAGCACCTGCAGCATGATCCTGGAAAGATAGTGGCAGGTGAAACTGATGATAAGATGGAGAAATCACAAGACAAAGAAGATTTGGACTTGGGAGTTGAGGATAAGAGAAGGAAATAAAGCATAATAATATAACATGCATGTGGTGGACATGCACCAAGCTAATCACACTCTTGCTTGATGGAAGTCACCTCATTTTGGAGTGCATTGAGGGCATCCTCAAGAGTCCTTGCTTTTCATCTCTCCATGCTTGATCAAGCTTAATGGCTTTGTGCTAGATGACTGCTTTGAGCTTCTTGAATTTGTGGTGACTGTTATGACTACCCAGGGTAGGAGTAATCGTGAAGGGTCTTCGATGACAAGGAGTCACGTTGGGATGTGATGATGCAGTACTTCTGACGTGGGGATTCCTCCGGTGGTGGTGTTCGAGGAGATTCCTCAAGGATGTCAGCAAGCAAGGAGGCGAGCTGACCTAGAAGTCACTTGTGAAGCAACAATGTAGTACTTCCATTGTGGAGATTCCTCCAACGGTGGTGATCAAGGGGATTCCTTGAAGGTAACAGCGAACCAAGAGGTAAGCCGTCCAAGGATCAATCTAGGAGTTTCCTAACTGAGGGGTGAGTAAGATGAGAGAAGCAAGTAGATTGCTAGGCAATGAGATACAAGGTAGCTCGAAGGAGGTCTAAACTAGCGATCATAGTTGTACTCAGGTCAATTACATACTGAGTCTCCTTGCGCATGGACCATAGTAAGGAATGCGAGGAAAACTATAAAAGAAAGGATTATGCGTTATGGATCAAAAGGAAGACGCATAATGGAATGGAAGGAAACCCGAAAAGGAAGGACGCATAATGATGAAGAGCAGAACACATGGCCGACGCATTGTGGGAGAATCAACAAGACAGATATGATAAAAGGAAGTGCCACGGGTATGAAGGGAGTTGGAGAAGCCCGAGGCGAAGAAAAGGAATGAAGTCCAATGGATGTCCTAGGATATGACGGATAAGAGGTCCTAGGACTGAAGATAGTACATGGATTGAGCAGAGGCGAAAGAGAACTACGAAAAAAAGGAAAAGTTATAACAGTGACTGTCACACTGGTCTATCACTTGTAGTGTTTTAAAGTTCAGTCCAGTCTGGTTTTTTATGCCCAAATAAGGCAACTGGACCATAACCAGTCCAAATAAATTTTCAGGACCCTTGAACTGGCAACTGAACTGGTTGCAACCAATTGCAACTGAAACTAGTCTGCCATGTTGTATTCTGTGGGAATCATGCTTAGGGATGGCTATATTGGAGTTAGAATGAATCATTAGCTATATATAAAGCCAATAATCACATAATTCCATCCATAAATGGCTGAGATATGACCATTTATACATTATATGTCATCTTTGAAGATCATAATTATGTATGTTGGTTATATATGGCTCAAATAAGTTCCAAGAAATGTGAAGAAATTACCAAAATTTACCAAAAATGATAATATATATAGGGAGTGGCTGTATACATACTGGTTGCAACCAGTCCTGGTCCAGTCCAGTTGCTAGTTTTTTTGCAGTTCAGCAACTGGACTTTAAAACACTAATCACTTGGATGAGCAAGAGTCTGTTGACTGCCATGACTATCTCTGGGTTAGATTTGGTGAATGAGACATTGAGGAGAATATGTGCAAGTGTGTTAATAAGTGGTATTGGAACATGAAATGACAAGGAGAGGTCCTCTGTGCTCTGCACTGATGCTGGTAACCATGCTCAAGGAAAAGGCAATGCAACATAATAGTACTTTTATCATTTGATATAAAACCTGCAGTGAGAATTATATACTGTCCTTGGGGAAATTGGTTCCAGAGTGTCTGTGATCAATTGAACTACATATGTTGCTCCTGATAGTTGCTTACTAGACATTGGACTTTTAAATTTAAATGGAGTCTGAGATGTAAACAAAAAACTTACCCTAAGACCTGATGATGTTGGTAGAGGGCTGACCCTCATTGTGAACCACAAAGTTGGAAGTGGCAGAGGTAGATCTTCTTAAAAAAGAAAAGAGTATAAAAGTAGTGCTCATGCTAGCATGAAGAGAAACTGTGTTTGAATAAATAGAAGGAGGGAAGAGAAAAGTGAGCTAAATGAAACTAAGAACCTGGCAGTGATGTATGTAAGATCTCATTTCTCAAAATCTCAAAATCACATGCCTCAGTAAGCTCAGTTACCCTTGAGAACACAATTTGACCTAGAGGAATGCCATTAACCTCACAGCTTATAGTGTTATGATCCTATTGTGAACAACAAGAAAAAAGACCACAAGGCTCAGGACAACTTTGCAGCATATATGACTACTGGCTCAATGAAGAGGGTATGAGGGCCTTCTTTGTTTAACTCAGTTTACAAGGACCAGAAGACCCAGGCAATAACTAGCAAGGTAAACAAATGGATTAGACTGGGAATTCCAGTTGCAAAGTGTCTACTTTATATATATTACAGGTGCACACACAGACCATGCTATGCATGAGATTCTACCATAAACAGACTAATGAGAGAAGCAACAGTGTAAAAGAGATAATAGAGATTAAAGGGGCTGTGTGAGAAGAGTGGAAATTAAAAAGGCATGGTTGCCATGAGATATGACATTATTAGCTTTAGACCTAGTCATGTGATGGTTACCATGGTCACATGCACAGATCACATGACTGGATGGAGAAAAGCATTAAGTCCAAAAAGTTTTGAAAATGTTTATATTATAACAATAGTCACTTTTGACAAGCCCAGTTGTCTATACAACCTTGGCAGGTCCTTCACCACTTGCTTTGAACTTGGGGAAATAAGTAAACTCAAACAAGCAGTTTTCATATCTTTGCATGGTGCATCATTCCCCACTACTGGCTCTGTCAATCATTTATCTTTACACTTTGCAGGAATAGATATTACCTACTTGTTATATTCACCACCCTTCTCCTGTATGTTTTGTAAGGCTCAAACCCAAGAATCACTCAAAGTGAATGACTTAGGAAGAAAATACTATTTCAAAACTGAGGAAACAGTACAAGGAATATTCCTACTTATTGTTAAGACTGTGCTGATGATCTCCATGCATAACTCCAGAACTCTGGAGTTTGTGGGAATAAGGACTTTGGCTTCACCATATGTGGTGCATCCTTGTTGTTGATCAGGTCCTTGTATTTCAAAGTGGAGATTCAGAGGTGGTTCAGAAAGGATCAATAAGGTTAGATGAGATCAAGAAGATTAAAGTTGACCAGAGGATCCATAATTGTAGTTGGTAATCTAAGTTGGTAATCTCAGTCAATAATCTAGCTAAAGTACAAGGCTAGATACAGGGCTTTATATATGGAGGTGAAATGGAAGACAGTGTATTAAAGTCTGGGGGTTCTGAGTATTTTTGGGATACAAGTATTTTCCAGGATAGGTAATGAGAAGGAAAGACAGGTAACTAGGGGGAGATGAAGATAAAAGGTCAGGAAGGATGGAGGTATGAAATGCAGGGAGGACAGGGGTGGATGAGATACAAGGATAACAGAGATATATGAGTATTGAAAATAAACATTATAGAATAGATGAAAAGGGGAGAGAATCCCAGAGGTCCAAAGTTGCAATAAACATGAAAGAGAGCTGGAGTTGGCACATAGTACACCAAAGATGTTGGAGATGTTGGAGGTGGACTCATGAATTTACAGGATATAACATTTATATACTACTATCTATGAGGCTAAAGCATGTTTTACACAAGGTATGATGTTATAGTCTAGATGATAATGTCATAGATCTGGATGTGTGATAATAGTGAAGAAATGAAATGTGAAGAGGTGAAAATAAATAGTCCTAACATACTTACTTCATTGCCTTCACCCTCATTCCTTAACTTGTGTGAATTAGACAATATCTTTCATATTGTTCTCCTAACCCAGGTATTTGATACCATTGTATGAGAAGCTGCTGCTGCTACCCTGGATACTGGATTTCTGAAGCCTGTAGTCAAGTGGCTTGAGCAAGGACATTCAATTATTTGAAGGAAACTCTTTCAGCTTTGTAGCTCATATGAAGATTTGTTATCCAGTCATTCTGATTATGTATGTGTATAAACTATGCAAACTTTCCACATAACTAGAGCAAGCAAATGCTTTATGAAGCCACTCAACTGGTGGATTCTATCTACTTGCTGGATCTCAAGCTCAGCTCTGGGTCAAGATGGGTGGAATGCCATTGATGATGATGTTGTTGTTGTTGAGTAGATCACATGTCTGAGCACTGATATGAATACTACATACTGTGACTTAGAATTGTTCTCAAACATGTGGGTATACTCCACCATGGGTGAATCCATGAGTACCAATTCTAATACCCATGCCCAAACCCATAGCCATGTGGTGGGTATGGATATGGGTATGGTTCAAATTATCCATGCAGATCCTTATCATCAGTAAAACACATGTTTTGGTACAGATAGGTCCTCCACTGTACAAAGCTGTACAGACTAGTACAGGTTGGTACAGTTACTCAAAAAATTTATTGATTGTGAGTTTTTTTGATGGTAGGAACTACACAAATAATACATGTTCAACCACTGAAATCAAGGCCTAACATGCATTTTTTTTCTCATTGTACTGTACTGTACAGGTCTGTACCAAAACAAGTGTTTTGCTAATGATGCTCAATGAAATTAAACCAAATTACCAAGCTATTCCTTTGCAAGCATATAATGCATATAATACAGAATCTGGCAACAAATTCATTGAACCATCCAATGTGAATGATGCTATTTGAATGCACTTGTGGAAATCCATTTCACCATTCATTACATGTTCATTGGAAAAATGAACCCTCCTCATGACATGTTCTGCATGAACATTGAACAAATCAGGATCTTGAAGAAAGGTACCAACTCTGTATTTGTGTACTGCTCCACTGATTTCCAGCATGGGCCAATCAAACTCTCCACCCACTCACCTCCAAAGTTGTCATCACCTATTCCTGGTCTTGCAGCCAAAAAATCAAAAATCTAAACCAGTCTTACTAAGAAAGGAAAAGAAAAGGCAAAGAAGGAAGAAGAAGAAGTGAGCGATGCTTGAATCAAGTCTTAACATGTCAGTTATTGATCAATTGATATTCATGTTATATTGTCAGAATTTATCTGCAGATTTAAAAAAAAGGCAAATTGTCATCTTCCAGGCCATGTTATCATGTATATTATGTGTGTTACAATGTATAAGTATTCTATAGAGATTTCAGATTGCAATGTGGCAAAACTATTCATATCTTTTGTATGCAGGCAAGGTTTTTAGTTGTCCTTGACAACCCCTAGTGTAGATAAGGTGTAATTGAGTCACAAATTAATTTCCAGTAATTGAGGAGTCAAGTAATTGCTTTAGCTGAGCAACCTCAGCTTTGACTGCTGCAGTCTTGGCCCTTTTGGCAGCCAGCTCTTGAGCATATTCACTCTCTGTATGGGAAATGCACATATGAAGTGCATTGATATCACTAGTAATCAACCATAGTTTCTGTGCATATTCTCTTGTCATGCAATAAAGCTCACTTCTGAGATCTTGTGAATTTTTCTCTAAGATAGCCTTGAGGGCTGGTAACACATATGTAACTAATGTCCATATATCAGCCAGTAATAAGGTTGATTTCCACATACATACTGTGGGGCTTACTTGGTTTAGATTACAATACCTCACTTGTGTTGGTAGTTGCCATGATTGCAGCAAGTGCTATCGCATTAGATCAGCATATGCAAATGAACATTAATATTGATCACAACTCACCCTGTGGCTGGCCCAAAACTCTCTTTACATAGAATAATTCAATATTATTGAGAATGGTTTCTATCTCATGGTCTCTGATGTTGTCAAAATCAATAGGAACAGATGCCTGATTCACCCTGCTCATCACTGGTTTCTGTTGCTCATTGTATGCAGTGGATGTACTGCATTGAAAGGTAAATAGTCTGTAAAAACCAGGGGCACCAAGAGGTAGAGATATTAAGGGGCAGATGAGTGAACCTGGCTCTCTACCTAGATGGATGCCACAGTGCTGTCATACATATTACAGGATCAAATGGCACAGCTGCATTGAGCAAAAACAACCACATACAAATTGCATTGGTAATTCACCAGTGGGATGGTGGACACAGTCTGGGCCCTTTGACAATGCTGGCATGCCAGCACTGTTAAGACAACCCCAATGACACAATCTTTTACCTGACAATGATGAATATAAGCAATAGCAAAGACAACCATAAGTGCTTACAGGTTAATGGTGCCATTTCAAGAGAATATGGCAGCAATGTGGCTCAAATGCAGGACTGAATAATGAGCATACAAGTGAAAGGAGGGCAGAGGTAAAGTGAGGACCAGGTGCATTAAAGACCAAATGGAAAAACAGCAGATCAGAGATGTAAAGGACAAAGTAGAAGAATGCAGAACAGACAGCAGTGGGAAACAAATTTGCAGTGATAAGAGATAGAGGGCAATGGTGACACCTGCATGGAACTTGTAGTGGGAACTACACTTACTGTATGAAGTAGTATTAGCAATTACATAAGAGCTGAGTCTCAGACTGGTAAAGGTATTGAGAGCTGCATAAAAGAAGCAAGTTGATAAGAGCAAAAGGTAATGCTAATCCACATTGCAATGTTGGAATGTTCAGGGAGAAGTTGAAGGCAATAAAGGGTGCATGGGATAATCAAAAGTGGTATATCTTTCAGAATGGTAAGTAAACCATGCATAGCATGGACAAGTCAATTTGTGTAAAAGAAGGATAAGATTTAACTATAATAATGATGTTGTGAGTGTTTCAAATGATATACCTTTCCTGTGCCTCTGTTTACTTGCATCATTACATCACTGTTAAAGCTTCCTACTACTGTTGTTGGAGATATCCTTTCATATTGCACTTACCAATTCAATTTCTCTTGATGCCAATGATCAAGTTATGGGTACCTCATTGAGGAAGAGGGTATGGGCTCATGTGGCCATCCCTTGCATCATATTTGTGAAGGTCTGCCCTAAATAGTGTGTCAATTATGCAGTCACCCTTGCAGAGTTGAGTGTTATTATTAACTTATTATGCAGTATGTCAGACAATACTGATACCACAATGACCATCATCCTGAACAAACTTGGGCCTGCCAAAGCAAGCCAACTCACAACCCCATTTGTTGCCGATCATCTATGTCCAGTGTTTTTGAGCACTCCATCAGTATTTCATGATGCAACAGGTCCTTTGCAAGGACCATCAACTTATAACAATGAGTCCTTACTCCATGGTCCGTCATTCAGGCTATGCCAGGCTGCTCATGTATATATTTGGAACATGTATCATTTGGGCTAGCCTTGACTCATGGCTGTGTAGGGATGCTGGAGGCACCATGTGGACCCATGCAGTTTTGTAGAATGGGAAATCATCATGGTAACATCAGCTGTATACTGTTTTATTGGATAACTGAAGAAGATTAATTTTTGTTAGAGGTTTGGCAAGGATTGGAAAGTTTAGGCAAGGCAAGTCAAATACAAGACTGGCCTTTATTTTTTTTAGTTTGCTAAACACCACCATTGGTTGTAAGTGGCCAGCAGTGAATGACAGAGAATTTCACTGTTCATCATGCAAAAGTACAATTACCTGATATGGGCTTGTTATGACTTATCGCTGAAACGTCTAGTCAATCCACAAGGCTCAGACGATGCTTGCAGGATACACTATTCCTGGCTCAGGGAGATGAGGGTATGTGGGTCTTCTCCGCTCAACACAGTCTACAATGGCCAGAAGACCAAGGCAATGACTATTGTGGTGAACAAAATGGATTAGACTGGGAATACCAATTGCAAAGTGCTACCTTATATACTGTACAGGCGTGCGCACAGACCATGCTATGCATGGGATGGGTTACCATAAATAGACTAAATGATTCCACGATCGTGAGAGAGAGATAACAGAAATGAATGGGGCTGTGTGAGAAGAGCGGAAATTAAAAGAGCATGGTCACCTTATGGTATGACGTCATTGATCTAGACCTAGTCATGTGAGGGTTACCATGGTCACGTGCACAGATCATGTGACTGAGAAAAGAAAAGAGACAAGTCTGAAAATGTTTGAAAATGTTCATATTATAACAGGGCTTGAGCAAGTAATGCTTCTCTGCTTTATTCTAAGATGCATCAAACAAGGCCTCATTCACTGGGATGTGAAATCTCCATGGAAGAGATATATTTTACCTCCCACTTAGTTCAGAGCAATTACTTGCTTGCAGCAACTCCTTTCCATTCTTCAGAATCTGAAATCCTCAGAGCAAGCCATTTTCAATGCCATCAAAATAACTTGCCAAAGTCTTTTTATACTGGGCAACTGCTTTGATCTTCTCTCACAGCATTTTTTAAGTGTTGTAATCATTTATACCTGCCTTTGATCTGTCCATCCGCAAGGTGGATTCTGGGATTTCAAGCACCTCACATTAATCTATGCTAAGATACAATTTGGTATTAGACATTTTTTACTGCATGAAGCTCAAGATGTTTATATGAGATTTGGTGCTGAATATTCTGATGGTGATGAAAAATACCAGGAGTATATGAAGTGAGTTATGATTGTATTTAACTTCACTGCCATTTTTTCCTAATGGAAGTTATGGGACTCACTGGATAGGAAGGTTCATTTTGATATGGGCCACTGAGGACCACATTTCACCACTATCCATCCTCCAAAGGTGGATTAGAGGATGTAACCAACTTGTCTATCAGCATCAAAGGTTATATGGTGTCTTCTTTGTAGGCAAATGCAATGGAACTAAAACAAAGTTCCCTAAGCTTATGCCTTACCTACCCTTAAATGTTACACTATAAGCTAGGATAAATATGTCCTAGATGAATATCTCCTAGATGAATTCAGTGATAAACTTAGTGTGGACAGTATGTGGTTTGTTCATCAATCCTCTACAGATGTATACAGACTGGAGTAATTGAAATGAGTTTGACTGATGGTCTGGTTAGTAATGTGATTTTCTAGTGGTCATGCACTAGAATTGGGCTAGACAACAGTAGGTTGCTAGACTACAGTGTTGTTGCACTTGTTTGTACAAGAGATATGTTGGCTGAACTTTTAATAAAGTTGCCAAGAGTTAGTTTGCTGGTACCTGTTGGTGTTAGTAAACCAAGGAACTGCAAAAATATAAAGATGTTAGCAGTGATCTGTAGATATGCTAAGGTATAAAGATATATATATGTTCCAGACTTTCCTGGAATTCAGCTATGCTTCACTTAGTTCACTCAAATAGGTTTTAGTAACTCAATCTTTATTGTGCAACTAAGGAGATGAAAATTCAGGTTAGGCAAGACTAGCACTTATTCCTTTAGGTGGCTTAGTCAGCTAATATAGCAGATATGCTTGGCACTAGTAGTCTAGGCTGTTGGGGATCTATTCCCTTTAGTTGCCCTATAAAGGGTTTGGTCTGATGGGGCAGCAGTCAAAGCTTTTCAGCAGGCATGCAACACTGCATCAACTTTTCATCAACTTTTCTATGACACTGTTAAGGCCAACCTCCTTAGCTCCCTAATCAACTGGGAACTGGGATGGAGCTTCAGCATTTTGTACAATTGGTTCACCTTGACTTGGCCACCATGGTTTCCAACCTTACTCAATCATTATCATTGCTGAGGTGAAGGCTGCATTTTGAAGATGTCCCTGAAGTTTAGCAAGCTTGTAGCCCACATTGTCAAATATGTCAGGGCTGTGATTCAAAATTGATGCGAGTTCAATTCCAAATACCTCCAACAAAACAATCTTGGCAAAATATATGCCAGATGCGATTGCTGCAAGTGTTGATGACTACCATGTATCAAGCGCTCTTTCTATCAGGAATTGAAGCTGATCGATGCCCCTCTGGTTGCTGAAGAAAAAATTACAGATTTTGGAGAAAAGGCAATCTTTGGTTGTTTTATGTGCTGAGCTGCTATCATCATGTTGATCACAGAGGCCTTCAATGGTGATGATGGAATCCTTGCCTCACGCAAATGGCAGATATTACTGGCTTCTCCAGCTTGAGTCTTCACAGGCAATCTTGTGGCTGCTAACAATAGGTTTGGTTGAAATCAAATGTCTCACCCCACTCAGTGAAGGCTGCCAGAGAAATGGCAGACCTGGTTCACATGTATGTGGTGCAAACATCTTGCCATCATCCTCATAAGCCAAACCCCCATCTCAATCCACTAGGCCAACTCTCCAATGTGTGGATAAAACTTCCCTGGAACCATTTATACTTTGCTATGTCTTCTCATTCCAGCCTTGCTGATGCAGGAGGCACTGAACACAAAGTGTGGGTTGTATTCTGATTCTTCAGAAGGGGGAGTTGTTCGTCGAGTATAGGAGGGTCTTCCACCATACATGGGTCAAGTAGCATCAAAAGATTTTAATTCCAATTTTTTTAAAGTTGTTAGAGAATTCAACCACTACACAAATCTCTTCTCTTCCATCTTCCCCAGTTCCAAAATTACCACCAAAGCAGGTATCTATGGCATGCTGGCCTACATGGCTTGTGGCCATGGCTTCGGAACGTGCCAATTCTTACAGAAGCACACTGATGCCTTAGCCTTTCAGGAGTTAAATGAATGCATCACTCTGTATAGCCTTGATGATGGAACCTATGGGCCTAGTTTAGATCCAAAAGTATGGGGTGGCTGGCCCTGCAATCACTTCATGGTCAAACACTGTTCAAGAACCATTTTCTGTTAAAGGTATGTGGAAAAACACTATATTGTAGTGGAGCTGATCCAATGTGGGGATACTCAGGCCTCAAGCACGTGTCTACATCTCTGAGCTCAGCCCTCAAGATAGATGTTGAGAAGAAACCTATCAGCCAGCCAAAGAGATATCACAAATGTGATGAGTGTTGCAACCATTCTCATGTTGGATCCCTGCTTGGTATGAAATCTATTAGTCCTCGTGCAATTGCATATGTACAGGTGCATTTCCATTTCTATAGCACAGTGACCTACCACTCACTTCCACATCAGCTCCATTTTGCCCTGTCAAACTGTGGCAGCTGGCAGATCATTGAATCATGGTGATTTCAATTACCACAACTTCTACAGCAACATTGTTACATTCTTCTAGCGCACTGAGACAACTGAGGAGAAGAAATTTGTACAAGACTTACTTTTATGGTGGAATCAGTGATGTAAACCCACTTTAGATATGTCTAACATCCTAACCTTTACACAGCAAGGTGTTCAGGCAAGAAAATATGTCAGCATACCGACCGCAAAATGCCAGTAAAATGTCTGTGGCGATGTCGCTTCCAAAGGGGAACCAATGCGCTCAAGTAAGTCCATTACCCAGAGTTCTTGAACATGAGTTGTAGGAACCCTATTCATTGTTCATCAGGTCCCAAGTGTTCCAATGTAGTACAACATTTACTGTACATGGCATCTGAACTACTAGGAATTTGTCCTCAGCAAGGCTCACCTTATTTGACAGTGTGATATAAACAGTAAATGAAGTAATGCATTGCCATGGCCAAGCTCCTTGCTGACATCGAGCCACTGCCAGAACTTGTTTATATATGGAGAAAATCACACCATATGGGACATCATCCTCGGCACATCACCAGTTTTTATACTTACCTCAAGAACTGCAAAGAGTGGGCATGTTCCAACAAAGACGAAATATGGTAAACACTGGGAAAAAGTATATCTCTTGAATGGATTTACAGTGTGACTCCTAAGTCTTTTTATTGTACATGACACCCAATCTCCCCTGGAACAAGGTCAAGAAAGGGTACAGATGGTGTCAATAATTTCTATAAACAAGTGCCCCCCTTCCGACGCTGCATAGCGTAATAAGAGATAAAGCCACACAGTTACAAAAGTAGATGACGGAAGAAATATTAGCTGAATCCTCGCTCTCATTTGAACTACTGAAGATTATTAAGGAATCCTGTTGACAACGATCTCTGCTAAGCACTGTCCATGTGCAAATGAATTGATCCGAAGGTGTTAGTGTTGATCAATCGAACCTCAATGAAGTGATGGTGTAATGCTGTGATTTGTACGTGCACATTGTGGACCAAACCTTTTTCAACAGAAAGGTTATGTTGAATGGCACAGATTGCATTCACTTTTAGATTGAGGCGGTGGGACAGTATACCTGGATGGTTTAGCATGGCAAGATAATCTGGCGTGAGTTCAGGAGCATCATCGAGAGGTTCATCAGCCTCCTTCAGAGTATCTGCACTGTAATGGGAGACTGTTTTGGAAGCCAACATTAGTGAAGACTGACACAAATTGAGAAAGGAAAATGTACCGAAATCACCAGGAAGGATATCAAGCACTTTGTTGTTGAATTCATCAACAAACATGTTTCGCCGAGAAAGCAATGCATGCTGCATGCACATGTCAGGTTGGAGAAGAACATCTCGTGGGAAAAGAAAGGAGAAGCATCTGCTAGATTTATTGTGTTTCAGAGAAAAGGGAGTTGACATCGTGTACCAGAAATGTCCTCGCCAATGTTGGTCTGATTTGCATACTCCACATCTTGGAGATTTCTGACGGGAATTGTGAGAGAAAATATTTGTAGAAATTGCCATAGAGGGGATGACTTGATGGAAGCTGCAAGCGTTGCAGTCTCTCCCGATCCCGAGACTGGTGCTACTTGTTGAAAATCTACTGCTCCAATTAATAGAAGGCCACCAAACAGAAGATGGAAGACATTTCGAATGATGCAGCAAATATTATGCACACACTCCCAATCAGCCTTATTTGCCATTGGTAGTTCATCCCATACAATAGCAATCGCCTTTCGAATGAGATTGCACCAGCAGAGAAAGGATGAATGGAGGAGGTGATGTCAGTGTGGTTGTCCATGACAGGAGTTGGTAGTCCGAAATCTCGAAGATGACAGCCTTGAAGACAGAGATGGTTTTCGATGATTTGAAGGACAAATTCAAAGCCAGTGTTTGGTCACCACAAAGGTGGACGATTTCATCAACACTGAACGCTTGACGGAACTCCATCCACAATGGAAGAGCAGCATATCCTTCTAACACAATCTGAGCAAAAAAAAATGCAATTGTGTGGGCATTCGGTGTGATTCAACAGCCTCTTGTAATGTTAGTTGACCTTCGTGAAGATTGGCAAAGAGACTGAGATTGGTGGCAACTTCATGAAAGGAGGGAAATTCAATTCCATGAATAGTGCGAAGGTCGTGAATTGATGATCTGCAATGCATGCACGTAGAAAGGTTCTCCAGACAAATGGGAATGGAATCAATGTGAATGACTTTTTCTCCAGAAGCTTGGCAAGAAGCTTTCTGGCAATGGCCATTAGGATGAGGTTTTTCAACAAAATCTCATGTGGTAAGCTGGTTTCCAGGAACATAGGGATATAGAATGTAATGTTCATAGTATTCTTCATACCGGAGAAGAGCAAGGGTGTCGGCACGAAGGAAATATCGATCAAGAAGAGAAAGTGATGATCTACTGTCAACTGCAGGTTCCTTACATGTGATCTCATACCCCATATGCACCATGAGCTTTCTGGTGCAGACAGGTTATCTGCCCTTTTGATAATCTTTCACCTCATTTACTGGAGCTGCTTCGCCTGCATTGTGTTCATGTTCAACTGCCAAACGAGCCACATCAGGCCCTTTGTACATGTATTTGTACAGGTAAGTATTCACCTTTGCAGTGAAAACGATGTTGAAATGAAAGTGACAGTCGGCAAAGTGCAATAGAGGCGGACAAAAAGGTACAACCCATGCATCCTCTTCCTCACATCGTCACCAATGGATGTGACCAAACTCGTCAACGGTCGAATAGGATGTGGAACGCCATAAATGCAGTGGTTGTTACAGTTGCAGCGACTTCCAGATCGAGTGAGGTGGTCTCAATGATGCAACATGTATTTTTGAACCTTCTCCCGAAGCGCAGGGTCATTCCAAGGAAGTTCAGCACTAGCAATAGAGTCCAGACGACCTATTGATGGCTCTAGATCAACCTGCAACAAAACGAAAAGGTGAAAGAAAGTGAAGAAACCGACAATATTAATTAATACTTTGAAGATGATGTGTGCATGCAGAAATCCTCGCTTTTGAACTTCGATGACCTTAATCAGATATTTCTTTCTCCAAAGGACGTCCATAAGACACGAAGAACTTTCTCGAGACGCGAGCTTGATGTCAGGATCCAAATTGTCATCATCTTCATCATGCATTTCATCAACATGAAAACGGCGTTCACATGTGATGTACTGAAGGCATTGTTCCTCCGTGCATGAGTACATGTCCACTAGGTACTCACAACACAACCTTCCAAGGATGGAGAACCATTTGTCATCATCTGATAAGAGACAACCTTGATCCCAATCAATTTGAGATAGATGAGGGACACCAGGAACATTCGAAGCTCCCCAACCGATGTCACTATGAGGGAAGAGAAACACATAATATAAAGGCTTGTAGTGATGAGAGAGAATGCTGAGCTGTTGCGGAGCATGATTTCATCGACAAATGAGAACAGAGTGAGGGTTGATAGTGGTTGAATTAATGTCAGGGATGTTGATGGAAGTGGTCAAGGTGGTTAACTTATATAAGGATTACAGTCCTAAATATCAGACGTGATTGCTTGAATGACAGGGCCATGAACACTGATAAGAACCAATGAATGGAGTGTTCGGTGTATTCAGTATTCCAAATGAGATGATATGTGTGACCTGTGATAGCAACGGAAGGAGGGCCAACACTGGTGCCAACGGGAAAATGCTCAAAGCTGCCTGTCACTCCAATGCCCGTGAAGGTGAACAAATTGTTGATAGGGCGACTGTGTTCCATGAGATGACACAGTTGAGTAGGATTGTTTAGCAGATTTAGCAGAGATTGCATGTGAGGAGGAAGCAGATGAAGGTGGGGCAACACAAGTCTGCCATTGTGACAACAAAAAGACACAGTCTCAGTGGAGAGCAATAACACTGACAACAGCAACAGTTCCATGTCGTGGGAACAATTGAACATCATAGTTGCTGTGACAGCATGTCCCACCAATATATGTGTTGGGTAGATAATGAACCAGTCAACGATGTTGATGGCTACAATGATTATCATCAGCCAAAGAAGGGATATAATGAAGTAACTATCCCACATACCTGCGTTCTGCGTGCCTACGTTCTTCATCTACAGTAGCAACCGGTCGAGAAGACGGCAGTGGATGACAATGATGACAAAAAAGCCTCATTCAATCATATCATGGAGACAACCACAATGAGAGAGAGGGAACCAACAATGCAACCAGATGGTTTGTTGATTCTCTGCACCATATTGAGAGACATCAATATCAAATGCATGTTCACGGAGAAGATCAGGAGAACCTCATGCTACTTTTCCACAGATCATAATGACAGGATAAATGCAGCTCCCGCCATCGAAAACTTGAGGCTCCTGTGAATTCAAAAACAGATGACAAAGGTAAGAAATGATCATCAGGGCACGAAAGAACGAACAGCATACATCGTTAATGATATGAAAGTCAATTGACAATCAGTCCACTGCCAATGCCAAACATAATGTGAAATTGCAAACCGGAGACACAAAGGTGCTTATGAAGCAGTCGAGATCTCTATCCATTTTTCCACTTGTAATGAAATTGAGAGTGTAGGATGGCAAGCAGAGACAGCTAATTGATGAAGATGAAGAGGTGAAGCGTGAGGGAGGCAGAAAGCGATGAGATGATCCTATGTGCTGCAATCTGAGTCCCACTCAACATCACAGGCCAAGGGAGCCTTGGCTGTTCTGCTCCACAGTGCAACTCGGCATGACACAGAACACACGATTGGCTGCGAGGGCATGGGGCAAAGTAGCATGTGAGCACAACTGTATGCGCTGTGATCCAGGCTACAAAAAGAGAAAGGAAACCAGCACCACAGGCAAAACTTGAAAGGTCGAAAGCAATGGCATGAAGTATCGTGCAACTGCAAGCATCAACAACCACCAGATGGCCCCACAATCGGTGTGCTGCTCCTTACTTGCTTGCCATGGTCATCACCATCTTACTCCAGATCATTTGTCCAGTAGAAATGATGGCAGTTGCTAGTAGAGCTCTGGAAGAGTGGAGACATCCCATCCTTGAGAAATACTCAACCCATAATATGTTTATTGTAGCAGGAAATGTATAGGATAGTAAAGAGCTTTCAGTGGCACTCAAACATTGGTATGTGGAGAAGATAGATGTTCCTTTTGGTCACAACCTTCATCGTCATTTCACCCAAACATTACAGTGTAAGTTTCACTCCAATAAAAACCAGGGGCAGAACTTGGGAGATGTCACCAACCATGGACAGGGGCGTTTCTATGAGGTGGCTGATGTGAACTATGCCAGACAACCTGGTGACTTGGGCATTGGGATGTTGGATCAGCAGTGATTTGAAGAAGTTGGAATGGCATGGATTACTTGGCACAGGATGGCCATGTCACCTTCCAAGTTCCCAACACGATAGAACAATGGTGAATAGTCTCTATGCTATAATATTTCAGAAAAGTAAATTATGATTTTACTGTGCACTCAAGTTGCAAACCAGAGTTGACTGATCACAGAATGGCCTTATGAATGGGGCCAATATTATACCCCTTTGCCACTATTACATAATCAAGGATTATGCTGTGGAGCATTCAAGCATGGTAAACAATAATCATTTTTAAAGCCCAATAGGTAAAGAAAGGTTTGTATTAGACATAAGTCTACTATTGCTGATATGTCACAAGGTGTGCATCCCTATACATAAAGCAGATGTCCTCGGGGCCAATTGTGTGTTCCATGTCATGCCAGGGGGCACTGTGGAGCAGAACAGGCACAGCAC
Source organism: Boletus rubissimus (assembly GCA_038092795.1). NCBI lineage: Eukaryota > Fungi > Basidiomycota > Agaricomycetes > Boletales > Boletaceae > Lanmaoa > Lanmaoa rubissima. The sequence goes on from JBBPQZ010000008.1 coordinate 26,994, forward strand.
AAATGGCATGTGGTGCTGAGCAGGCCACATAATATATTTGTATACTCCTGTGATTGTGGTGGTCTTCAAGTAGTTGCTTTGTATCATGAGGATTTTGAAATGAGGGGAGAGAAAGAGGTGGTGGGAACTAAATACACTGTTGGTATGTTGCCAGATGACCTCCTCCATTCCTTGTGTTGGAAGGGACAAAATATAAAGAAGGACTAAGACTGTTGACCAAGCTTGAAATATTTGCCAGGTAGCAAGTTTGTTTGAATCCCATTGCATGGCACTGTTATGGATTTGACATAGGCTGCTGGAAAGACAAAGCATATTGAGAAAGCTAGTTGATGGGTGATTTCCAGTGGTAAAAGCTTCTACTGGCAGTGCAAATAAATCATAACCACATGTATTAATGTTGTCATTATCTTCCAGTAAGATGTGGTGATTGACAAAGTCAACAAGTTCATTGTGAGATTTGTATATGTGGAATTTGTAGGCATTGAGAGATACCATTGACCTGCACCAAGTTGAATCAATGCATGGCCATGACAGAAGGACCCAAGGAGTCAAAATTCATACACTTCCCATGGTCAGAATTCCACAAGACTTTAGGGATGGATAGTCTATAGTATGAACTACCTTTCCCTAGATTTTCTTAAATTTCCCACCATTTTCTGGGGAGATATCAACTTATATTTCCCACCCATTGTCATATAGTAATCAAACTTGTAGTTACACAGAAATTCTTTATGTTTCATTTCTACCCTACACACTTGCCAAGTAGCTACCATTTGAACAATCACATGACCATGTACTACCCCTGAATGAGTCATACTTAGTCAGTATGAGTCAACATGAGTCACAGCGAACATTAGCATTCATGACTACCCAAAAGGTGTATTAGATTCAGCTTGGCTTAGCATGAGTCATCATGAATCATGAGCTAAAAATAGACTACCCCTGATTTGTAATGCATGAGTCAGCATGAGTCAGTGCCAAGCCTACCAAGCCAGAGCTCATCCAATCAAAATGAGCCATCTGCAATCCTTTTGACAATTGACAGCTAATCTCTCAGCATTTCCTTGGCATTTGTAAGCAATCTGTAAGCTAGCACAGCCTAGCACAGCCACTGTAAATATCTATATAAGGAGAGCCTTTCAGGCCATAAAAAAAGCAGATTCTCTCTCAATAGATTATTTCAACCAGAGGAGTCCTCTCTTAAAGAGACTTTCTCACCCCATTCAGGAGTTCCCTCTACAGGTAATCCACAGAGGGCCTAGTGCAGGACAATTCCTTAGCTTTAGTACTACTAGATAGTTTGTTAGGAGCAAAAAACTTGTACCCAAGAAGGGACAAGTGAATAGGACACCTTTAGGGAGAAAACCCTTTATAGGGCAACTAAAGGGAATAGATCCCCAACAGCCTAGACTACTAGTGCCAAGCATATCTGCTATATTAGCTGACTAAGCCACCTAAAGGGATAAGTGCTAGTCTTGCCTGACCTAATTTTCATCTTCTTAATTGCACAATAAAAATTGAGTTATTAGAACCTATCTGAGTGAACTAAGTGAACCATCAGTCTGATTTCCAGCAATAGTTTGAAATATTCTAACATCTCTATATTTCTACATCTTAGCATATCTATGGATTACTGCTAAAATCTTTACATCTTTGCAGCCCCTTGGTATACTAACACCAACAGGTACTAGCAAATCATTTCTTGGCAACTTCTTTAAGTTTAGCCAACATATAGTCAAATCCATTTCAATTACTCCAGTCCATATACATTTGTAGGGGATTGGAAAACAAACCACATATTGTTTATACTAAGTTTATCACTAAATTCATCTAGTAGATCTAGATACTGTTTTCATCTAGGATATATTTATCCTAGCTTATAGTGTAACATCTGTGGGCAGGTAAAGCATAAGTCTGGGGAACTTTGTTTTAGTTCCTTGGCATTTGCCTACAAAGAAGACACCACCCATGGGACAACCTTCCACCTTGTTGGGGAGTTTTGATGCAGAGAAATATATCTGCTGGAATGTGGGCGCCATGTTCAGCATTGAAATCTTCACATACTTGACATATCCTGAGCTTGCCAGCAAAGAAAGAGGAAATGCTAATATGTTTCTTCACCTCATTTTCATGTCTTCTTTTGCTGAAGGGATGGATTGTTTATGGTATTTGTTGTAAATGGCACACAGAGAACATAATCATCATCTAAACAAATATTCATATTCTAATTAGTGCACATTTGATTAACAGAGCATGATAACCTACACCCTTCAAATACCTGTTCTGATTCCATTGGTTCATCACCATCTTGATTATCCCACCAACCAAGCTCATCCAAGATTTTGTAGTGCACAGAGAGCTGTTGAGGGTGATAGAATTCTGCAACATGTGATTCAAATTACTCCAGAGTTGGCTTTGAAAGTGGAGGGAGTGGTGAAGAGTTCCACAGTATGATTTCATGAAGAATGTTTATGTCAACCAGATTGAACCACAATACCAAATGTCATCTGCAATATGAAGTAGGTCATGGATTGTAAGTGTGCAAGCTAGTAGATGTTTGACACAATATACTTTTTGTACTTTTCAACCCATTTCTGTAGCCTCACTTCAATATCATCAACCTGTTGTACTGTAATCTTGAATTGCAGTGTAATCTCCATCAATGTGCCAAGTTCATGCATATGGGTGTAGTACTTCTTCAGAAAGTAATTTTCAAGAAGATATCATGCCAAATAGATAAACCAGAAGCACCAAGATTCAGCTCTGAAAGCAAAGTGATTCATGGCAATATTCCCAAGTACATGGACAAAGGATGTGGGAATATATTGAACTAAAGTGGCAGTCTTCTCTTTGATTATTTTCCAAATGTGGGATACAATTCTAAACTTGCCATCACCGATATCCAATCCTTTGAACTCTCTAGTCCATAGGTCAACAAGATTTTGGATGACATTCTCAAGTAGCAAATGGAACCATTTCCAAGAAATGGAGTGTGCAAAATCAAAGGAACCAACTCTACACAATCCAGGGAGATCATGGATGCCTGTTTCCTTTGCTATCCTCTCCTTGGCTACATTTGATGTGTGAAGCTAATCTACTGTGATATATGAAGAAAGTGTTAATGAGTACAAGTGGGAAGGTTATTTGCCTTCCAAGCAACAAGTTCTTGTCACTTGGAATGTCATCTTGAAGGGTGGAGGGGCACATAGTGTATTCTTTCTAGGCTTTGAATTGACTTTATCTTGCATGACTGGCAGGGAAAATTTGCATTGTGACCCTTGATGTTGAGAAACTTCTGGATAGTGAGAATGTCATCCAATTTGAAATAATGTATGTATGTAAGGAAAACATAGTGCTGGTGCATGCATTGAAAGTAGGTACTCCATATGTAAGTTGTGTGAGTTCATTATCAAGCAAAGCAAGGAAAGAAGCAAGGTTTTTGGGTTGGCATGGTCCAGAAATGATTCTGAGGCAAATCAAGTACTTATGATGTGTGTGGAGATTTGAAGGAATGTTGTAGTTCTGCAAAATGATTGGTGTTGTGGATGGGCCATTGCATTGTTTGTAGAGTGGGTAACTGTTAGTGCAGGGATGGTGATATTGTGGTGATCAAAAAAGTATTGGTGGGGTAATTTGACACCATCAACTACAACACATTCTTCAGTGAGTTTGCGATAATAAGCTCCATTGAAGATAGATATCCACAATTTCATCAGCCATTGATTCAAAGTTGGCCTAGTATTTCATCAGCTAAATTTTTGCAATGCTCTGAAAGAATCCTTGCAGGGAGGGATGAGCGGGAAGTAGGAAAATTGGCACTGAGGTTTTCCATTGGCTTTGAATCATGCCTCACCACAGTAGAGACAAAGGAAGAGAGAGGCATACTGTGAAGTGTACAGAACACATGAATTGATGCAACAGTCATACTTCACAGATGTGATCCCAGTGAATATTGTTATCCAGCATATGATCATGTATCATGAGTCCAAGTTCATCTTGTGCCAAAACACGTATCTCATCTGTTAGAATGCTAACTGCATGATTTTGCCTTTAACAAGCAGGTTAAATGCTTGTATGTTGTCATGGTCACAGGCAAACAAAGTTCTATTGCCTACATCACCAATTGTATTGCATCAAACTCACAAATTCAAATAACATTGATATACATACACATATGGAACATCATTTATTCCTGTGCCTGTAGTACAAGATCCAACACTCCTGAAACCCAAGCCAGCTGTATTCAAGTGTTCAAAGGAGGCAGCACTACTCAAAATGGTCACCCACATGAAGGAACAGCTGGATATTTCAATTCATAACTTATTGTGCTGACACATGTGGATCTATTCCAGGAAATGATTCTGCCAAAGGACAGCAAAGAAAAAAACCCAATTATCCTGCGATTAAATCATCTGACCTTATTTCTAGACCAAAGGGCTGACCTGGCTACAGTGAGAATAAAGGGTATTGCATAATCAGCACACTGGGCCTTATAGAGAACAAGGGACAATACTATCATATCACCATTTGTATTTCCTTGTTGTTGAACTGTTTGTGCTAATGCTGTTGAGAACAGCAAATAATCCAGAGGTTGGCAATCAAATACATTGACATCAGTTGCATGATGAACCACCAGCACAATAATCATTTAGTTGAAAAGGTTATCCATGAGATAAGCAGACCAAGTCATTTTGCTCTCTTCTAAGTGAATATATGTGTGCTCATCTAACAATTTAGGTGCAAATGAAGTTACCACTTCTAATGGAGTATGAAAATGGATGGCCAGTGTATGACATCCTGGTCCAGTATCTGTGAAACAGCTTACAGGTGAGCAAGAGAGAAGAAAAGACTGCTGTAGTACATGCCAGTGTGCAAAATCTCAATTATATCTAACAAACATCTATCATTATAGAAGATGAATTGGAAATGAAAAGCCAACAAAGAAGATCAGACTGGATGAGATATTGAAGAATTTCACTTGGATGAAGATCAAGAGCTTGATATCAATGAGGAAGATGAGGAGAGCAATGCTGAGGCTATTGAGGACAATAATCGGCCTCAGAAGAGGCAGCAAGCAGATGGAATCTCAACAAGTATTATAGAAGAGACAAGTTTTGGTGATAGCAGTTTTGTTACTTCAACTGTGCCAAACAAGAAGCCAGGTCACTCCAAGAAGAAGTTGGTTAGTGAAAGTCAGGGAGTTGACCTGCAGGCCAGAACATCAACTCAATCAAAATCACATGCAAAATGAGCCTGTTCTCTGGACTTCCTACAAGTCAATATTTTCTGTCACAACACAAGCCTGAGAAATTATGTATGTATTTTTTTTTGCAATGAATCTTCTAAATTTATTTGCATATGTTTGCCAATGTATGTGTTCAATGGGAATGTATAACTATTATTTTAGGCTGCATACATTGGATTAGTGCAAATTGACACAAGCACTGAAGGATCACTGAAGGATCAGAAAGTGATAAGTGGTAAAGATGACAATCAACAGATTTCTGGACACTATTCAACAGTTCATAGAATGATATGCTACAGTTAAGAGAACACTAGCCAACAGTTGAGAGGACATGACTAAACATCTTAACTGCTATCCAATAGTGCAAATGACATTGCATTGGAGTGTTGATGACATTACATCACACCATCAAAAATGTCCACATCAGTGTCACAGGTGACACTAGTTCTCAATGCCAGATGCTGAGCTATACTAACCATGACAATAGTTGAAAGTGTAACAGACACTCTCAAGCATTAGCTTTACTATTTGTAGTATTGGGTTGTTTCAAACATGACTTGCCCCTATTCCTGGAACAACCCAATTTTCTGCAAGAGTCATTAGGTCTGTATACAAAAATTGCAAGAGCAGGTGCAAATCTGAAAAATCCTAGCTCAGATGAGGAACACAAGTTGAATCAGGCTGATGAAGGGAAGGAGTTGGATGTCAACATCTGAATATGAGAGGAATATGCAGCATTTTACAGCCATTTGGATAAATAATGACATTTTCTGCAAGGAAGTTTGTGATATACATTAATTCTTTGTATTAATCATCAACTTAGTCATCTATATATGGGCTACTATGCCATTCCATCCATGGTGACTATAATGCCCACGTTATCTAATGGAAAAGACAAGATATCCAACTAGCCGCTATACCAGTTTGTCAAACTTTATTCAAGTAGCTGAATACATGTATATTGAGCATCTTCCACATGTTATATCAGAAAGGTTGAGATGGTGTTAAATATGTTGGTTTTGAGAAACATTGTAAGCAATTGTGGCGCATTTAAGAGTTCTCTAATCTAGTCAGATATATGTCCCTTTTGAACACCACCCAATTATTACTCAAAAAGAGCAACCAATCTGATATGGCAAGGTATTGCAATTTACAACCTTGCCAGGTGGGCTTCCAGCTATCCCAGGCATCTGATGGAGGGGCAATACATGCATGCTTCTTGTTGTATGTCATGAGTTGTTTATCAATTGAGAGATCAAGCACATCCAGTTGCCCAATCTCCACAGTGACCTTGCTTTGTTTTTGCCAGTCATAAATATGGTCAATCCATGAGATATCATCTTCAATGGCTGTGTCATCAGTAACAGACAAAGAATTGTCTTCAAGTGGCTGGAAGGGAAGATTGAGTTGTTGCTGTCTTTCATACTAATGGAATAAGCATCAAGAGCCTTTTTCTCGTAAGCATGTCCCACTCCTAGGACCTTGTTTTTTTGAAAGATATTCACCTTCAAAAATATTGTCTTCCACTCCCTTGCTTGGGATATAATTTGAATTTGAGGCATCTTCCCCCTCACCAGGCACTTTTGTACCTATCTACTGCTTATATAGAAAACTTTGATATTGGTCTGAAAAGTCCAGAATAAAGCAAACTGCATTGGATTGAACTCTGCAATTGAGTATCTGAATAGGTGTTGAAAATAAAAAAGTATGGTGACACATGACTAAGAAAAGGGCCAAGGTTGGTGAAAAATGGAGGATAGATGACATGTTTGCGACTTTTGACATCTGGGTAACAACAAAGATCTTTATTAAGAGAGAGTTAGAAATAATAGTATTTGAAAATCTGGTCTTGAAATATCTGTGTGACACTCAGTGGGTGTTTAGTCCATGTTTTACCCTAGAAATATTTCTTTTAGAATGCTTGTCCTCTGAGTAACTATTTTGCAGTTCTTTGATGATGTGGACTTCAGATACCAAAATCCACTGCATGCTGTTGAAGTGAATATGCCAGTTGAATCTCACTACCAAGCTGTTTAGAACTATAACACCTAGGTGTGGTAATGATATGTACAAGAAAACATATTATACCTTGTGTTGAGGTTGAAAGTGTTAGGCCCAAGACTCCAGACATACTCCAATCTCCTGAGCTGCAGAACAACCACAGTTAGTTCTCATGACCTGTGTGGAGTATAGATATATGAACTATAACCTTATCTTCTTTTATGTTTTTGGGTTTAATATGACAAGCATGGACAGCAGGTTCCTTTGGCTGATTGGTTAGAAAATAACAACCCTCATTTGGATTTGCATTGCATGCCACTTTTTTTCAGTCCTTGGAAAGAGTTGATGTAGCCTTTTTACTTTGTGGAATAGAGCAGATTCCATTGCTTTCTTCCAATTCATCAGTCAATGGTGCCTGATGCAGTTCAGCTATGTCATTTTGAACATCAAGCCTTCTAAACTGGTCTGCAAGGCCAGCAGAATTAGATGAATTGTGTGTGCATGTAGTCTGAGAATGTGTGAGTGGCAGCATGTTGGTTGAGGGGGAGTCTGGTGGATAGGTTGGGGTGCTCTCTGAATCAGGATCAGCTTTTATGGCTTCTAGGTCTTCTGTGTCCATTTGCTGTGTACCATTCATTTCCACCTGCCCTGTGTTGATCTTATTGTTCTCTTGATTTGCTTCATAAGAATGAGCCACATCACTAACCATGCCACTTGCAAGCATCATTTGGTGTCCAAGTTTGATGTCACAACCCAGATCCTGTGTGATAAGGTGAGCAGCAACAAAGCCTGAGGGATCAGGTCAATAGAGAGATTGTCTAAACTTGGGTGTTGATGATGAAATTTTTCATGAAATACAGTGAAAAAACATTGAACAAAATATTGAAGAAATAGAAGGTCAGTGGAATGGGAGAAAGGGAGTTAAGTAGTGAGTAATCATTCTAAGAATATTGTTCTCCACTGGCTCAGTATATTTACATCAAGTTTGCACAACAATTGCTTTTAGAATAGATACTAACAAGAGCAATGTAGGTGTACCATAAGATCTACTCACAATACCCTCTTTACAAATGACTTATGTGACATCAATGCTACCTCAACCTTCCTTGGTATCTCCTGGGAGGCCATCAAAGACCAATCATTTGGCACATGAACCATCTACATAGGTTTTAAATGGAACCTCCAGAACTGAATTGTATCCTTTGCACTAGGCAAGGTAGACAAATACCTACAAGTTATCCATGACTGGAACTTCCACTCCACCCATGTCTTTAATGACATACAACTACTTTAGGGCAAACTCCTCCACACAGTGTCATTAATATCTTCTGGCTGCACCTACCTAACAGGTCTCAAATGCATGCTCAGAGTTTGCTCCAGCTGTCCTTTCATGCCACACCAACCTGTCAAAATAATTAGTAATGACCTTGTTTGGTGGACATTGAGGCTCAAGCAAGGCAATGTCCAATGTCCTATAAAATCACCTTCTTCCTTTGCCAACCACCTAGCCTTCTCAAATGCAAGCTCTGATGTTGGCATTGGCATTACAATTGGCTCCCTCTGGCAAGCTTGGAGACTCAATCCAGAATGGCAAACATTACAGAAATCCACCTATGACAATAGCTAGGCTGAAGCAGTCAGCTTCAAGCTTCTCATTCACACTCTTGACCTTGTTGTTATTCAATGAATTATTATAATCATATTTGAAGACAATACAGGAGTTGTCAAAGGTTGATGGAACAACTGTCACCACAAGCTAAGACCAACAATGTTTTCAAATGAATCCACTGCTTCCTCACTCAAGCCAATAACTGTTATAATATGAATATTTTCAAAAACTTTTCGGACTTCATCTTTTTCTTTTCTTAGTCACGTGATCTGTGCACATGACTGTGGTAACCCTCACATGACTAGGCCTAGAGCTAATGATGTTATATCACGTGGTAACCTCACTCTTTTAATTTCTGCTCTTTTTACACAATCCATTTCATTTCCGTTATTTCACACTCACAACCATGGAATCCATTAGTCTATTTATGGTAACCCATCCCACGCATAGCATGGTTTGTGCGCAAGCATGTACAGTATATAAGTAGATACCTTGTGACTGGAAACCCCAGTCTAATTCATCTTGTTTACCTTGATAGTCATTGCCTAGGTTATCTAGCACTTGTAGACTGAGTTGAATGGAGAAGACCTCCATATCCTCTTCTTGAGCCAGAACACATGTAGCCTGTGAGATAGTCCCGAGCTTTGTGGTTTTGTTGTTCGCAATAGAATCATAACAATAACCTCCTTGAAGTTTATATAAAGTATATTCCTGGTGTATTCAACCTAGCCAACAAACTATTCCAAGGCATCTATTTCTCATGCAATCTTCTTCTTCTGCATATTCCCCTCCCTTCCCTCCTGATTCCATTTATTATTGATATCACTGACCTTCCTTCTAACATCCCAAACCCAGCTTACACCCATCCTCCACCCTCTACTCTCTCTTAAATAGAACACACCTACTCAGCCTATCAGTAAGCATGTACTCAAACAGAGATCAAGAATAGCCTCATCCAAAAGACCCTCATGCAACCTTATATCCAAGCCAAGGTTTGACCCTCCTATATCTGACACAGCCTCCTCTATTACTGTATTCTGCAGCATAGGCGAATTTCCCCCTCCTTATCCATACTCCTGCAGTTTCCAGCTATAGCCAAAACCCTTTCCTTTACACTCACACTGCTTCATTAGAGACTGTCTCCGTCTGTCATATCCCATAAATCCATAAGTTCACCTCTGACACCTCCAACACCTCCAGTGCACTATACGCCAACTCCAGCCTCTTTTATGTATATCGCAACTCCAGACCTCCGGAGTTATCTTCCCCTTTCATCTAACCTGTAATACTTATTTCCAATACTCATGTACCTCCGTCATCCCTGCATCTCGTACCTCCGTCATTCCTACATTTTGTACCTCTGTCCTTCCTGATCTTTCATCTTTGTCTCCCTTTAGTTACCCATTCCCCTTTTTCGTTATCTCCTTGAAAATACTTGTACCCCTGGACTTTAGTACTCCGTCTCCCATTTTACCTCCATATATAAACCCCCATACCTAGCTTTGTACTTCAGTTAGATTATCGACTCAGACTACTGACTTAGATACTGACTTTTGACTTCCGCTATAAACCCTTTGTTTACCTCCAATCCATATTGATCACCTCCGACTTTATTGTTCCCCTCAGAATCACCTCCGAACCTCTGCTCCAAAATACAGGGACCAAATTGACAGCAAGGATGCACCACATATGGTGAAGCCAACATCCTTATTCCCACCAACTCCAGAGTTCCAAAGTTACACCTGGAGATCGTTGGCATGGTCTTAACACCATCTATGAATTCCCATTTTCACCTTCACCAGAATTTTTCCCTCCCTAGACACCACTACCAACAATTCTAATTTCCCTAACACCATGTCTGAATAACAATTTGACTCAGTAATGACTGTAATATTCACTTCCTAGACAGAACACACCAAGAAAACATGTGGTTACTCCCTCCTCATCTTTCACATGTTTTGTGATTTCAACAACATCCCAAAACTAGACCATTGTTTTCATAGCCAGCTGTGTAGTCATCTATTTAGGCTCAACACTCTCCAGCTTCACTGCAGGAATCCATGCATGACCCCTCTCCTATGGTCAATCATGGAACATAAATCAAAATCAACTCTTCTCCATCCTACAAACAGGCTACCATTTCACCCCAGCCTCCTTCAAATGCCTCCTACACATACCAGTAAAACACACACTCCTCCTACAATTCCTCACATATCTTGACCTAGACCAACTGCATGACTGCCCACTCTTTCTCTCTTCTACTATATATCTTGCATCTATCACTGTACTCTCTCATCTTTTCATGTATCTCACACTATGAGAACTATAGTGTTCAACATTCATGAAGTCAACATTAGCCCAGTTACACAAGAAGCCAGCAAAAGCTGAGTTAATCAGAGCCAAACTGAGTCACAGCAACACTACCTGGATGAGAAGATTTGGCTTGAAGCCTGGAACCTGAAACACACCATCTTCACCCCTAAATTCACTGCCAAACAAAAAGAACCTTTTGCAGTCACAAAGGTACTATTCCTAATCATATATTAACTATGCCTCCCTAAAGCATGGAAGATTCATTCCATCTTTCATGCCTCGCTTCTTATATCCTATCATGAGAATAACATGCATGGGCCCAACTACTCTTTGCCTCCTCTAGATCTTGTAGATGCTAAAGAAGAATACAAAATCAAAAAAATCATTGGTCACAAAGGACCAAAGGGATCTGACTCCTTCCTGATCCAATAAAAGGGATACTCTGCTGAAGAAGACTCTTGAATTCCAAAATGGAACCTGAAAAATGTAGACTCCACTCTCATCTCATATAAAAACCTCTTCTCCTCCATCTTCTATCTCTTATCCTAACCCTTATAGCTATCAAATTCATTTCCATCACAAACATCTCTCAACTTTGCATTGGCGAAGTTTTTACTCAATACTCCATCACTCTCCCCTTGCCATTCTCTCTTCTTCAGAACTTGATGAAACCATTTTCCCTAAAGACCACATTATGTCCCCTACTCTTGTTTCCTCTTCAGATTCTTGGGAACTTAGTTTCCCACTTATATCCCATAATTCTTTGCCTATTGATCATCCTGATCAACAATGTTCTTGTCCTATTTCTAACTCTTCTGTCTCACCTGATTTATTTCCTGTTGAACTTGCTCATGTTTCAATAGATGTCCTAACAATTGCTTATTGTTTAAGTGATGATCCCCCTATCATCTTCAAGATTCATGAGCTCACTGAGCTCATCACCACCCTTCATCAACTAGAAATGCTTTCATTCCTTCACAACCTCTGATGTTACTTGTTGGCCATTGCCACTAGTGTTTCAAACTCCAGTGGCAACTTTTAAAAAGACTAGCAATTGGACTGGATTGCAGTTGTGAGTTGCCTTGATTTCAAAAATTGGCAACTACAGTTGGTAACTGGTTGCCTTGCCATAACTAAACCACTTTCCATAATTTCCATGTATTTTTAGAAATTTATTTGAGTTTTATACAAACTGATCAATGAAATTTTAACATCTAGGTTGGAAATGGCCATATTTTAGCCATTTATGGACAGATTTACATAGCTTTTGATTAATCTGAGAGCTAAGTGAGTTGGCTAAATGCTGTACAGCCATTTCTTAGCCTAAAAACTGGTTGCAACCAGTCTTTTTCAGTCCAGTTGTAAGTTACAATGCCTAGGAAATTAAAAAACCAGTTGCAGTCTGGTTGCCTTATTAGGATGTGGGAAAACCGGACTGGACTGAACTTTAAAATACTATATAAGCATTTTAGTCTTCATCAATAAAAGTAGAGTTGTGAAAGTAATTGTACAAGGTAGTGGCAAACATATTCTACCAGATATATTGGAATGGCTTATGTAAAAAGATTCATGGATGTAAGACCTTAGTCATGTATTGCTCATCAAAGAAGAATTCTCCTTCATTCAACCTGTGAATAAACTTTATGTTCCTCAGCTTCTTTATAGTTCTTCAAGATTCACCTTCTTTGTCTGTGTGCTTACATTTGTGCTACTCAGCTATTACTGGTGGTGATTTATCTACTGGTCTAAATAAGATACCAGGTTCTTCTTTAATCTGAATAATTCTTAAGCCATCTAGGCAAGGATTCCTATCCTGGATACCTTCTGCAGGTTTGTGGTTATTGGCATCAATTAAATTCTCTCTTAAAGTTGAAACTTGGAAGGCTTCTTTGGACTCAGTATAAAGCTCTGGGCCTGTTAATCAGAGTGTGAGGGCAATGTTCTGGCTTGTGGAATAGACTTCATATTGCTGTGCTAACTTTGTGATAGAGAAGTCCAACTTAAGATTTTTCAAGAAATGTGTTGCTGGCAATGATGGACTCTGGCTTCTCACACTATGTGATTTTAAGGATTCCGTGCTCAGAGAATGCCCAACCTGTATATCTTCCACTTCAGACTTCATGCAGTTAGGGGTTGATATGATAGATCAATGAGAGCTGGGTGGCTTTAGTGGCTTTTTGTCATGTGATGTGCACCATAAACATAGAGATGCATTTGCAATAGGTGGCATTGACCTAGCAAAGTAAATGTAGTAGTTGTGTATGAGGTAAGAGTGTAGTTCAGTTCTAATGAAACACCCCTCAAAGATAAACTTCTTAGGTCACACTAGAAGGTATAAACTACCAAGAAAGTGAAGGAATGGATAAGTTTGGACTCTTGTAGTCTTTGAGAGGAAAGGATCAAGAGAACTGAACTGAGTTCTCTGGCCATTGACATTGGAATTTATATACTACCACATATTTGTACATATTTGTATGTAAGGCATGGGCATATCCATAAGTATTCATATAGCCATAAGGGCTGTATAAAATGGAAGCAAGGCATGAGGTGATGAAATGGAAGAAAAGCATAACATATGCTGATGTATAAGGCATTAGAATGAAATCTAATATTAGTTGGCATAGCATGAAGATTAAAAGGAAGACTGTGACAATATAAGGATATTACAGATCCATGAGAAAAGATGATAAGGTTATGGAGAATCTCTAAGATAAAGAATAGTATGAGTTTAGAGATTAGATCCCAGCAATATGATAAGATAAAAGGAAAAGTGAAAATATACTAAGCCTGTTGAACAATCCTTACACTGGTGATTTGACAGCAGAGAAAAAACCAAAGATAGTATTGAAGCAAGAACTGCAGAGGATTTTTGAAAGGATCTTAAGAATCTTAATATATCCTGACCAGCTCAATTTAATAGTAGGAGGAATGAAGATGCTGCTGTTTAGATACAGTTAGCATAACCTTAGATCTATATAAGCAAAAACCTATGGCTACCACCATCTGTTAAAGCATGCAAGACAATAGACAAACAGCCAGTACATACCAGCAGCATCAGGATAAATGTTCTTTAGGATAGTACCAGTGCCTTTTGAATGCATGAATACCTTCCTGCTTTCTACATATCCAGATAACAGCCTGGATGCTTGTGAATGAGATCATCCAATATGCTTGTCAATACATGACATACTATATGGGTATGATAGACTTGAGAGTGAGATTCTAACACAGATATTGTTGCTAAAGCCAAGTGTATGAATTGGTGAGCATTGAATGCCAAGTTTACTACTTATGCATTAGCTATCCCATCTATGCATTGATGAGATTAATGACCTTCTCTTGATAGGGAGATACTGCTTCATGATCATCTTGATCATTTTCTACACATACAGTGACTCACAAAATTGTCCCAATGTTTTGCACATTTTGATTGTTTATGGAATATATCTAGAACACAAACAGATATAAACAAAGTGTTGGTGTATGAATGGAGCTACCCACCCTGGGCTATGTGCCCAAAAAGGAATTATGTAATTTGGATCAGTAACCATGGAGATATATGCACATAGCAGACATGCCTTTCTTTGCTGGATCTAGATGGATTTGTTGTCAAGGATGGTTAAGTGCTAGGGGACCAAATAAAAAAAATGGATGCTGTTGGTTACATATGACAAGGCTGTCAAGTGCCACTGAATCTTTGGAAATACTTTCTGGCTGAACCACACTGCCTGCAAATTGTGGGCAGCTAGTTGGAGTAAATAAACACAAGCCAGAGTGCCAAGCTCCTGGAAGATGCCAGCATCCAGCCTGCTCACTGCATTTTTCCTATACACTTTATCTGCCATTAAAAAGCAGCCTTATCCTAACCTAAACCTTGGGAACTGAGGTGGTGCTGCCCACTACCTGGACTCAGCCAGCCCCTACTGCCTCTACTGCCCCAACTGCCCCATAGAGTATCTGTAGGAGCTTCATAGCTTCAACACAACCTTTGACTTGAATAACTATTTGAGTCCAGTGGTTTTCAGCACTGGTGTTGACATGCAGAATGCTTTCTATGGCTACTAGATAGATTAACCAGTTAATGAGGACTCTTTTAAAAATTTCAGATCAATCTTGAGAGAG
Source organism: Boletus rubissimus (assembly GCA_038092795.1). Classification (NCBI taxonomy): domain Eukaryota; kingdom Fungi; phylum Basidiomycota; class Agaricomycetes; order Boletales; family Boletaceae; genus Lanmaoa; species Lanmaoa rubissima. The sequence goes on from JBBPQZ010000008.1 coordinate 42,284, forward strand.
AGCAGCTGTCTTTAACAGCATCTTTTCAGTGGGTGACAACTAATCAGGCTAAGATGTTGACTGACATACTAGCTAATCCTCAAGCATTTGCTTGAACCACCCAAGGCAGCCCATTCTCCTATCAACCAATCTATCTCCATGGATGGAGAGGCAGGATTAGGCATGGTTTCCCCTACATCCAGTCCCCCAAGGAAGCAGTAGCTGGTTTGTTGTGCTTTAACCTTTTTGCTGAGATTATTTGTTTGAATAGGCTAAGACCTTCTAGCCCTGTAAAGCCTCTGACATCTATTGTTCTCTTCAACACCACCACATCTTAACCCTTTAAAACCACCAAGAAGAAGAATAGGAAGGGTATAGCATCAGCAAAAAAAAGATCAGCTGGAAGGCTCAATGCTAATAATTCAAATAGGCTGGAAAAAATAGATGAGAACATTTTAGTGCATACATAGGTGATTCAGTTTTTCCTCAGCAGCTAAGCACTTTAGGCTACAAGCACTGGTTAGACAGGGCCTGTGAGACCCAAGTTTGAATTACCTAAGATAAGAGATTGGTTCACTTCTGGTGAGATTTGGAATATTATCTCAAACTTTTGGTCAAGATTCCATATGAGAAATGAGTTATCCTTATTATCAATACTACTAAGAGCAACTAATGTTTTCAGCAACCAACCAGTTTTGATATTTGACCAGGACAACCACCTGCTGGTAATACACAGTTGAGCTGCCAGTTGGCTTTTGAATGAGTTGAATGAGTTAGATGAGCTTGTGCAAAAATTTGGTTCAGCTCTTCAAAAGCAATAGTCCAAGTATTTGAAAAACTTGGCTTCCAACTCCAGAAGAAATCACAACCCCCCTGCTAAGCTGGCACCACCAGTATACTGAAGTAAGTCTAACTATCCCTTCTACTTCTTGAGCTTTAAACATTAAATCAAACCTTTGTTTTAGGGTTCAACTTTGTCTAAGCTTCCATAGGATTAATAAAAAGGCCACAAATGAGTTTATTGGGTCTGATCTAATCAAAAACTTGATATATTGTATGTTCTTCAGCAGCATATGTAGTTCTCTCTTATTAGCTAAGTGTTGCTCATAAAAACTTTGTTCATGTTGTTTTGACATTCTACCTTCCTACCTATGCAACTAGATACCAGAATGCTATAAACTACTGGGCTCAACCTAAGAGAGGTGTTAAAGCTCAGTTTAAACTTTTTTAAATTTCTGTTCTAATATTCTTTTTCCTGGAGGTAGATTCATACCTTGCCACATGCTAACAGGAAGAATATTGCTGGTGGCATATATGTTCTCATGATTTATTATAAGAACAGTAGATTGCTAGTTTATTTGTTGGCCCATGTATTTACTCCTTTCTTTCATCACAGTCTTTTAACTCCCATGAGAAGGCCTGGCTGGTGATTTGAAAGCTGGGTATAATACTAGAACTTCCTATTGGCATCCTTCTCCTATGCCCATTGGCATTATTCTATTATTTCAATGTAGACATCAGTAGTGATACTTCTTTTCTCTTTTGACCTTATCAAACACTACTAACAGATATTGCTGCTTAAAGTTGATTATAGCCAGTGAGAGCTATTCCAACATCCTCAAAAAAATGAGTATTCCAAGTGGTACAATCTTGCTGCAGGTATGTAGAGGCAGCCTGGTTTGGTTTAACCAGGCTAGTATGATCCAGTTAGCTAAATTGGACTATAGTTCAATCAAGCAGGCAAAGGCAGCAAAGGCAGAGATAAAAACTGACTTTAGAGCTGATGTGAACACTTTCTTTTCACCTGCCACCTTGTTTAGAAAATCACTGTAAACTTGATGGACTAGATTCATTCAGCTAAGTCTCTGCCATGGATGACTTTTATCTTTTTGGTAGGCAGCACACATCCAGTAACAACACTTATGCAAAAGAATTCTTTATTTGAGATTAGGATGTTGCACAGTAGTACTCTTTTATTTTGTTTGGATAGTAAGGATGCATTAGCAAAAGAGCAGACACTCTAGCATGACCTAGCTGATAAGATTCATAACAAGCTAGATCAAATAGATCATAATAGATGGGCTAGACCACAATGTAGCACTAGAAGATTCTGTTAGTGCAAAAATTGGCCATCTAGCACCAGGTGATCTTTAGATCTGTAATAGGCTCAAGCTAGCCAATTAATAGGCTAGAGCTATGGATACTAGGATGCCATACAAGAGCTAGAATCACACAATAGATAGCTTACCAACCAGTTATTGTTACAATTTTCTTCTTCATTCACTTTGATGCTTGTAACTCATGCCTCATTGCTCACTTCTCTTGTTTCCACATGATGTATTCTTCTTCCTACCAAATATATCTGTTCTCTCATGTCATCTTCTTTGTTTCCTATTGTATTGCTCCAAATCTCAATTGACATGCTCTATTTGGCCATCTGTTTGTGAATGATAGGCTATGGAAATATTTTGGGAGATACTGAGGAGTTTACATAGATCCTTGGTAAACACAGAGACAAATTGGAATCCATGATCAGAAATGAGAGTGGAAGGTAGTCTAGTTTCCCTGCTGGTGCCTTTTGCTTACCCTTTGTGGGGTGCACACTTGGCAGCTATGTATCTATATAAGTTTTGACATTTTTTGTGACACCAGGCCATGAAAAGTATTGTGTAAGAGTATGGATAGTTTTAGAATGTCCACCATATCCAGCAATAGGGAAATCATGACATAGAGTAAGAAGACAAGTATGTAATGACTGAGGTATGAAAACTTTGTTTTTGTCATTTTTGAAAATATTCATAGAGGCATCACAAAGGAAGTCATTCATTGCATCCACCCTGAGGGAGGCAGATTCAGATTCCAACTTTGAAAGGAAGTCCCAAGACAAAGAAACAGAATTAATAAAAATAGTAGGAGGCAAGATTGTAATATGATCTTGCACAGCCTTCCCATGGTTCAGATGTCATGAGAGCACATCAGGCTGACCATTCAAAAAACCCAGCTTATAAATAAAGATGTGATTGAATTCTTGGAGGATGCATGCCATCAGGCTTGCTGACTGCTTAAAGTCTGTGGTTTCTTTCAGTACTTGAGATTCTTGTGATTGGTCCAGATTTCAAATTTTTCTCGACCAATCAGATAATGACATCATTCTTCCAGCACCCAAATCACTGCAAGTAACTCTTTATCATAAATAGGATAATTGTACTCAACACTATCAAAAGAATGTGAAATGAAGGTGATAGGCCTTCAGTTACCATCACTGCATAGGAAAGAGAGCACAGCTCTTGTGGCAATATCCAAGGTGTCTGTTTCAACCCATACTTGTTGATCTCAGTTAGGATAACTGAGAAATGGGGTAGTTGTGAACTTCTTTTTGAGGGCTTCAAATGCTGTTTGTTGACCAGGACCACATGTAAATGGAACATTTTTCTTGATAGGATCATTCAAGGGGCATGTAATCTTGGCAGAGCCTAAAATGAAATGCCTATAATAATTACATAGTCTGAGGAAGCCTTGGAGTTGCTTTAATCAAGTGGGAACTGGCCAATCCATGACCCCAGCCACCTTCTTTTCCTGCATCTCTACCCTCTTTTTAGATATGACCATATCAAGAAAGTCTACTTTGTCCTTTGAGAAGTGACACTTGGAGGGTTTTATGTAAGGGTTATTATTGCATAAATGATGTAGGACCTCTTTTACTACCTCCTTGTGTTCTTTCCAAGTCTTCTTCAACATAAATATCATACAATTGTCAATATAAATAATGACTACAGCATACATGTCATTAAATATATCATTCATCATTTGTTGGAAAGTAGGAGGAGAATTGGTCATTCTGAAATACATTACTGTGGGTTCATAAGCACCTATTGGGGTAATGAAGGCACCCTTCCATTCATTGCCTTTCTTAATCTGCATGTTATTGTACCCCCAACATAAGTCAAGGGCTGTAAATATGTCAGTATTTTTCAACTAATCTATTAGTTGTGGAATCAATGGAAGCAGATAGGAATTCTTGATAGTGCCTTCATTGAGGTAACAGTAATTGATAACCATTCTTTTCCCACCACCCTTTTTTGGAATAAAGAACATGGAAGAAATTTGCAGCAATTTGGAGGATGCAATATATCCTTTTTTGAGTTCCTTATCTATGAATATGCAAACTTTGTCCATTTCAATGTCTGAGAGGGGAATCACTCAACTCTTCTTCAAAATGAAGTCTGGCTTGAGATTTACAGCATGATTCCAAGGCTTTCATATCAGCATTCTGGTAGATTCTTGTTCTGAGAAGACCTCAAGGAACTTGTGATATGTTTTAGGTACCTGTTCTTTTAGCCCTTTTTCTATCATACAAAAGTGTGCAGGGTCTGGCCTGAAATAATTAGAAGCAGAAGGGCCAGCTCCCATGATTTTACAATATTGAGTACAACATGGGAAGGAAATAGTTTTTTGAACCCTGTCCACTTCAGGATTATGGCAGAAGAGCCAGTTATATCCGATGATCATCCAATGAGTACCTAATTTAAAAATATAAATGTCTATAGTTTTGTAATGTCCAGCAACTTCCATGATCAGGGTTACCACATATTGAATCTGGCCAATAGTGCCTTCTAATCCATCAGTGTTATATATCTTAATTGGGTTATCAAGGGTAAAGAAGAAAATGCCATGATATAAAATATAGTCACAATTAATGAACATGTGGGTAGCACCTGAGTCCAAGAGAGCTTTGAACTTGTGACATTTCCACTGACCATCTCACTGGCAATGTATGACTGTCTCAAGTAAGAACTCTCCACCGAATGACAGTTATTGCATGATGCTGGGAGGTCATAACACAATAGATGAGTTTATAAATAGAAGATATTTTTTGTTGTTTTTGCAGAGAATTAAGCACACTATTATTAAACTCCAGTGCCACACTCAGTTGAGACACTCTGATAGAGGAAGCAGATAAACTACATAATATAGAAAACAAATCGAAAATTGGAAAATTGGAATCAGTACAAGAAGAAAATTGTTCAAACACAGGAGAAACCTCTTCTCTTACCTACTGTGTTCTTTTAAAGCTTCTGCTGTGCATTGCTTGGCTTCCACTTCAAATTTATCATAGTAAAATGCCTTGACTTCATCCAAAACAAATGCTTGTGTGGCCATTGCTACTACCAATGCTGTAACTGGGGGAGTGGGGAGGGGATGATTTACATGATGTTGGGCAACCTGCACCTGTGGGTAAAAATTGGCATACACATTTTCTGCCATGGGTACATAAGTACACTGATTGTAGTCCCACACTACTTGTTGCATTGTTGTGGCACACATGGAGGTTGATGATGCAGATTTTTGAGACAATTGGGTTTAATGTGCCCTAGAAGATTACACAAGAAACAAGTCCTCATGTCTAGCCTTGCAGGTGCAGCCTACTGTACACCTATCTTCATGGGAGCACCTCGATCTGGCTGTACTCTAGTTGCTGTGAATTGTGGATGTTGAGGGGTGGGGGGATTAGAAAAAGATGGATATTGATAATGACCTTGAGGCTGTGGAATGAAGCAAAAGTTTTGTAGGGGACCATACTCTACTGCCATCTGCTTATAGGCTCTACCAACCACTCAGTAGTTTGCCTTGAGGTTATTGATAGCAATTTCCAATCCAGGGTAATTTAATTGAACTTTTTCATAGATGTGGTAATCAACCACTTTTTTGAGGAGTGTGATACAATGGTAGTCCTCAATGTTGACCTCATTTTGAAGAACCTCAAACCTTTGCAGAAAGAGATCAATCAAGTGTCTGTTTTGTTAGAGGATCTCTAATTTCCAAAGAGACTCGTAGGAGAGCACATTAATTCGGAAATACTCTTTAATTTCTTTTTGTAACTTAGCCCAGCTAGGCCAAGCCAAATTCTCTTTGGTACTAGTGAAAATGTCTTGTGCATTCTTAACTTCTATGTCCTCATCATTGAGATATCTCTCAAGGGTGATCTGGATGAATCTGTCAGCCTTCTTCTTGAAGTAGGACAAGATAGCAATGCATCAGAGCTTGTTAGATTTCCATGTCTGGATATCAACTCACAATCTTAATTTGACCCACCAGAGATGGAACGTGGATCTATTGCCATCCCATTTATCAGGGTCCACAATCTTTTTTGTTATGTTGGATTTTTCCTTGTCCAAGTTTAGATCTGTGAGACAGGCAATGAGATTGTTGAGGTCAAATGAGTGAGACATATTCTACTATGTGTTTTAGATAGGTGGTAGGAACAAAGGTAAAAGCAGAAAAAAGAATTCCTATAGTATTCAAAGGAGAAGGGGTGGTAGTTAGTTTTTTGTTTGTTGTGAGAAGGCTAATAGATCTTTTAGATGTGGGATTGGGATGGAATCTTGATGTTTTCTTTCATACTGTGGGGACTGTTCCAACCACACTCTAGGCAATCTACAAACTTGCTAACATAAAAATTACTTCTTTGATTGGAGGTAATACCTTCTTCTCTGATGACAGTTCTAGAGGTGGCCATAGTGACCAATCATAATATTCAAAATGAGAATGTGTGGGGGAGACTAGAAACACCTGGCTATAGTGATAGAAATACTATTTGCATTAGATGTGACATTACAGGTATTTACGTAAACCTGACCACACTAGCATAGTGATATATAAACTGCTAGGCCTCAGCAAATGATGGGGGCTAGTGTACTATGCTCAAGAGCAATGTTATCCATATTTAGACAGTGGACAACCATATTAGATAGCATGGAGCAAGTGCTAGTCTTGTCTTCATCAAGTGGAGATATCTCTTATTCTCTTGGCTTTGGAATTCAAGCATTGTGTATAGCAGTCTAATCCAAGTGTTATAAATCTATTGCAAATAACAAGAACAGACCATAAGGCTTAGGGATTGCTTTGCAACATACACAACTACTGGCTGAAAAAAATGAGGTAAGAGTGTCTTCTCTGAACAGCTCTGTTTCCAATGACCAAGAAGGCCAAGGCAATGACAATATGACATGAACAAAATGGATTAGACTGGAGATTCTAGTTGCAAGTATCTAGTATATATAAGTTACAGGAGTGTGCACAGACCATGTAGTGTGTGAGATGGTGTGCCCAGTGTTACCATTGCCTAGGCATTTAATCATTGCAATATGAACACCATAGACAGGCTTGTACCCTAACTTCTAGCCAAAGAGAAAACACCTGAGAACACCAGCATGGTAAGATTGTAGACCATGGGTGTAATGACCAACCAAAATGGATGGCCAAATAATCACCACTAATGAGAAGGCAAAGAGCCCAATCCCACCAGCTGGACTAAACAGATAACTACTGAAATGAAAGGAGAAGAGAAGAGTGGGGATTATCCTTAATCACTCAAGCAAGTGCCAAGAGAATGACAAGTGAATTAGACTGAGAAGATCAGTCTGATACAGCTACTTTATATATATGGTGAATTGGTGCATAGACCATGCTATGCTGTGTACTAATAAGGAATATCTGTGGCAGGTATACCTAGGCAAATACAAAATTGTGTTGGTATAGTGAAACAAAGAATTACTAATGTAGTGCAAGGAAGATTATATCTTCTCATGATTATGTGCTTTGGGTTATATGATAGTTGAAGTTTGAAAAGGTGAAGTCCAAGGTTGAAGTAGGTAAAGTATTGTAGTGTAAATAGAGGCATTTGTAACAATGGGTGTGGGCATGCTCTGGCTGCCTTGAGTGATTGTGTGGATACTAGTCAAGGTACTATCTGTGCCACTTTTCATGCTTTTGGCACTGCTTCCCTTGAGTTTGCTTTTCATGGCATATTGATCTGAACTAAGGTCAGTCCTGGTAGAAGTGGTGTCAATTTTCTCATATTTTGAATGATGAAAGGTGGGTATGAGAAGAAAGGAAAAGGTATATCAGCAGCTCTTGCAAGAGGTATGGAGGGTAGTGATATTGAAGTTAAAGTTGAAGTTGACACTTTCTTGGTGAAACTAGTGAACCTGAGTATTGAGGAAGTTGATCTGTTTATAATGAGGGCAAGTGAATGGGAAATAGTGGACCTGTTGGAGTGAATGAGGCCCTTCCTAGTTGGCATAATTTGTTGCACCTCCAGAGCATTCCTGCTCATTCTTGTGGTCCTAATACATTTGCATTACCACTGGTAGGTCTGATGTCATGGCTTGCAGATTGACTATGCTCCACCTCCATTGTTGCATTTTAACTATTATAAAGTCACTTGATGTGACTTGCAGCTTGTTAGAGTTCCTAAATAGCCATCTTATTATCATACTCACCTGTTGCCACTATATGATCTTCTAACACCCTCAACATCCCCCTTGACCTTCATCATGCCTCCTAGGCTGGTTGGAAGGTTCTGCAGGCTTGACTGGATGATGTCCTTCACTATTTATCATGTCCACAGCATCTCTTGATAATCTTGGCATTTCAGACTTGTCTATGATGTGTTTTGTGCATTCGCACTATTTCTTGTCACCTCCAAGTCAGTAAATGTATGACAAGATTATGGTACCATACAATATGTATGACAATAGATGGACCAGTAAAGGCCCTTCTGTATTAGATCCATGATTCATCACTTGGGACTGAGCCTACTGTGGTAAGTCATCAATATTTCCTCTTCAGCGACTTGAATTTAGTGTTTTAAAGTTTGGTTTAGTCTAGTTTTTTATGTCCAAATAAGGCAGCCAAACAGCAACTGGTCCAAGTGAGTTCTCAGAATCCTTGAACTAGCAACTAGACTGGTTGCAATTGGTTGCAACTGAGACCAGTCCACCACATTGTATTCTGTGAGAGTCATGCTTAGGAGTGGCTGTATTCAGAGTGAATAATCATGTAATTCCATCTATAAACAGCTGAGATATGTCCATTTTCACATCACATGTCATTTTTGAAGATCATAAATATGTATGTTAGTCATATATGGCTCAAATAAATCCCAAAAAATGTGTAAAATCCACCGAAATTTACCAAATATGGTAATATACATAGGGGTGGCTGTATACTGGTTGCAACTGGTTGGCAACTGGTGCAACTGGCAACTGCAGTCCAGTTGCAACCAGTTGTGGTCCAGTCCAGTTGCTAGTTGCTGCATCAGTTGCTAACTGGAGTTTGAAACACTACTTGAATATGCTGAGCTGGTCTGATGTGTTTGCATTTGTGGATATTGTCACTGTCTTCATGGAAATGGTCTTGTTCTTGGGTGTCTTTGCTTTAGGTTCTGGTTCATTGATGCATTCATGTGCTCAATGAATACAGTTGATAAGGGAGTATGGGTACAGTGAGGTGCAAAACTATTACAATGTTTGGTACTTTTGGAGTATATATGGTGTAGTATTGGAAGGTGTGAGAATGTTGCTTAGAGTTGGTGGGGGCGTGGGAGCTACTACCCATTGGCTACAAATATGGTCCCTGGATCATGTGATTTGGGTGACAGGGCATGAAGATATGGCTGTTTTAATCCAGAGACACCATTATAATAGTTTTG
>JBBPQZ010000009.1:0-50379 GCA_038092795.1 Boletus rubissimus
TATGTACTTCATTTCATACACTTAGAGTTTAGGGCTAGGATTAGGGGTTATTTGGAATTATTGTGTTTAGTGAAAAATGACCAAACATGTGGACAGTTTTTTGAGCCACTGTATGTTATTTACCTAGAATAAAGGGATACTTTGCTGTGCTGCAACTATGGCAGAGCAGCAATCTTAAAGTGTGGGATCATTGGACATTTTGTGTGCAAATCACTTGATGACAGAGCTAACTTTGTTTCTAGTTGTAGTTCATCTGATGATGTTGTCCAGTTTGACTCGTATATCAAAATTGGAGATAAATGCTACTGGAATGATAACTTGCATTGTGAGGATGAAGAAATTGTATGTGATGTCTACAAGATATCAACTGGTAATTCTCGTAACCCTCATTAGTATTGTGTACTAATCCACTACTAGGTCAATAGCATCATCATAAGGGTCAGCAAACCATTGATGTCTCATGGTGGCCAAAACAATCTATATGGCTAGCCAGCAGATTGAGCATCAGTCATTGGTCTGCAGATGATGAAGCCTAATATCAAAAACACCTTCAAAAAATCTATAGTTATGATGGGACAGGTATATCAACCTGTTTCAAGTAGAAATGCATGTCTTAGAAACATATGGTTACTCCTTGATGTCCTGAAGTGTTTTGATGGCCTAGACAACACTTTACACCCTTCCAAACTATATGTAACCTACCTTATACTCTAGATCAATGGTGGAAATAAAAGTTAGACAATCATCAAAAAACCTGGAAGTATTAGAACAAGGTGTGAGGTGATCTATACTGATGGTAGAGTGGTTCACAACAGTTACAAGCAAATTTTATAGATGAAACAATCCAAATTCAAGATAATTTCAATTTATCCAATTTAATCAATAAAAAAGAATTTTAGGGGATAATAGTGGGAAGGTTGGTGGTAGACACCATGGAAAACATGCCTAGAAGTATTATAGCAGTAATCAAGGCCAAAGGAGCCCATACCAAGTACTAGATACCTAAATTTATATAAAGTCAAAAAACTGTTCACATAAGTCATTGTTTTGAAATAGCTGTCATTTCATCAAATCTTATTCAACTCTCATGACCCTTGTATCAATGGAAAGCAAAGAGTATGTACTTCATTTCATATACTTAGAGTTTAGGGCTAGGATTAGAGGTTATTGGGAATTATCACATGTAGTAAAAAATGACCAAACATGTGGACAGTTTTTAAGCCACTGTAGCTATAGTATACACATATGATTGTCTCAATGTGAATTTTCTCTCTATGGTATTGACTAAGGATGTGACAACAAATTATGGAACCTGACATGAAGCCAGGAATTTGGTATTATACCAGATGGATATTTTAACTGCAAATACTAAGCTATATACATGTCTCATCTAGAATGTGATTGTTGACTCCATAAATTCATAGCTGTCTTATAATATATCCTGTTTGTTATATCAAATCCAGTAGGTGAGTGATTGTCAACTTCATGCATTCATAGTCATCTCACAACATATTGTACTTATTGCATCCCATCTAGCATGTACGGTGACTTCAAAAAGTGTTTCTGTTACAACTTCTTCTTTTCTTCGTACTTCTCTTTCGCCTCGTCTCAATTCATGTACTACCATCGGTGCTAGGTCCGCGCTCATGACCTTAAACTGACTGCAACTCCGGTTGGTGACTGCCAGCTAACGGCTCTCATCATGACCTGTCTACAGCCTCTGTTAGCTGGAGGTCGCGTCCTCGTTTCCCTTGTTTTCTCGTTTCAGTTTTCGGCCATTTCGCTTCCATTCAGAGGATCCTTAACACATCCCACAGACTATATTTCTTTTCTTCGCCACTGGCTTCTCCAGCTACCTCCATACCCGTGACGCTTCCACTTACCTTATCTAAACTAGTGATTCTCCCGATTGCTTTGGTTATAACTACGATCTCAAATACCACCTAGATCCTTAGTTTAGACCTCCTTCGATATACCTTGTATCTCGTCGCCGCCTAGCAATCTATTTGCTATTCTCGTCTTACTCGCCCGCGATTAGGAAACCCCTAGATCGCTTCCTCGATCGACTTGTCCTTCGACTTGTCGATACCTTGACCACCGTTGGAGGAAACCCCACAATGGAAGTACTGCGCATCGGCCCTCAACCCGACTACCCTTGATCAGTTCGCTCTCGCTTACTGATATCTTCGAGGAATCCCCTCGACTCTTGCTAACAGAGGAATCCCCACGTTAGAACCACTGCGTCGTCGGCCTTCAAACCGACTCCTAGTCTTCGAAGGCCTTAGCGATTACTCCTAACCCGGGTAGTCGTAACAGTTTCAATCCCTAACCCCAAACTGGGGCATAAAGTGTCCCACAATCACTCGTAGGAATTTCACTTAGCTTTCATGGAGACAAATAATGTACAAACTCCTGGCTACAAATTATGTCACTGGGTCATGTGACCCAGGTCAGGGGCTATTGAGATACATCACTTTTAAAACAGCAACACCATTGGAATAGTTTTTGAACTTTCATAATAATATGGGTATTGGGTATATATTAGTACTTGATATATCCTCCTTTTGTTTTAATCACAGCCTGGACCCTTCTTGGCATGCTTTCAATCAACTTTTGACACTCATCAGCTGGTATCTCCTTCCATACCTTTTGAATTCTATTCCATAATTGATAAATCCCATTGAAAGAGTTTTCATACTTTGCCAGCCTCCTCTTCAGATAAACCCAGAGATGCTCAATGGGGTTGAGGTCAGGAGACTATGCAGGCCATATTATAGTCTCAAAATCCTGCTTTTCCAGCTATGCCTTCATCTTTCTACAAGTATGCTTGGAGTCATTGTCTTGCTGAAAGATGATATCAGATGGATTGAGATCATGATACTGCAGAGTATTCAGCAGTTCATTCTTCAAAATTTGAAGGTAAAGATCCCCATTCATCCTACCATCAATCTGAGCAGCATAGCCAACTCCCTGCCAAGTCATACACCCCCATACCATCACAGAACCTCCACCAAACTTGACTCTATCTTGTACTAGTGAAAGAAACATACAAAACTGAAGGTCACTAAAAGTGATATCTCCAGAATAGAAGTGCAATTCCAAGAATGGGGACTATGGTACATGGATTGACTACTTATATACCTAGGGAATATGTGCACAGACCATGAGGATTGAGGGTAGGGTATAGGGCATGGCTGAGGATATTGTCAAGGGTATGATGTACGGTGATGTCATTAGGGTCTGGGGCGCAGTTAGAGGGTTAGATAGTGGTTATCGCTATCTGATAAGATTAAATAAGGCGGAATTGAGTAAAAAGAAGATATCATTCAGGGGTTATTTCTTTGGTCATTACATTACCCCCTTCTCAGCGGTTGAACTCCTAGTTGATGATGGCTTTGTTCTTCATTACCACCCCCTTCTCAAGGAGTGAATTATGGTCTATGAGGATGCTGTTTATGATTGGCTCAGTGTTTGGTGGGGGGAATTCGAAGTAGGAATCGGAGAGTTGGTTAAATGATGCAGAGAATGCCTTGAAGCTGGCATCGGTGAAGAGGGGGGTATTTTGAGTGCACATGGAGCAGTTGCATGGTTGAGAGGAAGGGCGCACAGCAGCCGCATTACCTCAGATTGCACAAACCACTTCCAGGTGTCTGGTGTGGAACTTCTCGACTTCTTTGTTGGTGTGAGTCAAGTTTGTCTTTGGTTCCCATATGCATTCCTTGCGGGGGTATTCTTTCCAGTGTATCAGGTACATCCTCCATCTTGTTTCTCTTCCTTCATGAGTCCACAATCTCTTGAACTTTGTACTCCTCTTATTGTTGAACTACTACAGCTGGTGGTGGTTTTGGCTTGGTTTGGGACAGGAAGGTTCCGGCAGTGTATGGAGTGAGGTATGATTTGTTGAAAACCGGGTGTACCCCTTTCCACATCTTAGGCAGCTCCAGCTCATAGGTGGCTTTGCTAATCTTTCATTTGATCTTAAAGGGGCCATAACGCTTGTCCTCGAACTTCTTTGAAGGTCGGTCTGTTTTGATGTGCTTTCCTTTTAGCAGCACCTGTTGTCCAACCTGGTACTCAATCGCTGATCTCACCTTTGTATTGTGCGACTTCTTCATTGACGCCGCAGCTTTCTCTAGTGCCTTTTTTGCTGCTGTGTAGCTTCCTTTCATTCTTTCCATGAATTTCCCTGCTTCCTCATTCTTGATCTTCATTTCTACGAATGGTATCTGAGGCTGTTGGCTGAAATTTAACATGAAAGGGGAGACTCCGGTTATGGTGATTTGCAAGTTGTGAGCAAACTCTGCCAGTGGGAGCCAATCTACCCAATCAGTTTGTCAGTGGTTGACGTAGATCCTCAGATACTTTTCTACTTTGCAATTGATGTGTTTCGTTTGTCCATCTGTTTGTGGGTGGTATGTGGTGGATGGGTTTCCTTGGATTGCGAGTAGCTTGTAGAGTTATTGCATGAACGTGGATATGAACTGCGTCCCTTGATCTGAAATCACCTTCCTGGGTGTGCTGTGTAGTTTGAACACATTGTCTGGGAATAGTGTGGCTACTCCCAGTGATGTGACAGTGTCGGTTGTGGGCATGAGGTGGATCATCTTGGTGAATCAGTTGACTACCACAAGGATGGTGTTCTTTCCTTGTGATTGTGGTAGTGGTCCTATTAGGTCTATTGATATGATCTCCCATGGGTTCGAGGGGACTTCATTCAGGTGCAGAGGGGTGTGGAGTGACATGTTTTTGGCTTTGACTTTTTGACATGTGTTGCAGCCTTTCATGTATGCTTCTACGTCTTTGCGTATCATGGGCCAATAGTACTCGCTTTTGATGAGATCTATGGTTCAGCGAGCTCTGGGGTGTCCAGCTATTGGATGGTCGTGGTTGGATTTGATGATTTTCTCCTGGAGTGATCTGTCGTTTGGGACGTATGTAAGCTTCCTCCATTTGAATAATTCATTTTGTCATGTCCAGGGCGACTCAGCCTTCTTGAGACCTTCTTTTGCAAACTTCTCTAGTTTGTATTGAAGTTTTTCGATGTGATTGATGATACTCAGGGAGGCAACAGCCTTGATGAAGAGGGAATCGGGTAGTAAAATCTGCTGTTTGTTGTCGTTTGTTACCTCCTTCTCATAATCTGGCCTCCTGGACAGAGGATCTGCTAGGTTCGTCTTTCCAGTTCGGTATTTAAAGAGCAACTGATACTCTTGGACAAATTGCTGCCATCTGGCTTGGTGGCGCGAGAGATCTTGTGGTTTCCTAAAGAACTCTAAGTTCTTGTGGTCCATTAGGATTTCTACTGGGTTCGCGGCCTCTAGGAGGTAGTGTTGCCATTCCTGGAGTGCGAAGATCACTGCTAACATTTTGAGGTCCATGGCATGATAGTTTTGTTCCGCATCGTTTAACAACCTTGAAATGAACGCCACTGGGTGCCAAATGCCTTCTTGTTGCTGAGATAGCACCACTCCAATTCCGACTCCTGATCTATTGGTTTCTACTCTGAAGGGGTCGGAGTTGTTAGGCATTGCTAGTGCCGGTGCCGTGGTGACTGTTTCTTTCAGCTGGTCAAAGGCCTGTTGGCATTCAGATGTCCACTTGAATTCCTTCTTTACTGAAGTGAGGCTATTGAGTGGCCTTGCGATCTGGGCGAAGTTCTTTACGAATCTTCGATAAAAGTTAAGGAATCCAAGGAATCCTTTGAGCGTTTTGGTAGAGGTGGGAACTGGCCAGTCCTTTATCACTGCTACCTTTTTCAAATCCATTTGTACCTCGTTCTGTGCTATGATCAGGCCCAGGAACTTGGTTTCTTGGACTTCGAAGTTGCACTTGTCGTAACGTAGGTACAAGTGGTTGTCTCTCAGGATTTGTAGCACTTCTCGTACTACCTTCCAGTGTTTCTTGATCGTCTTTGTGAAGATCATAATGTCATCAATATATACCATGACTACTCCATGGTTAATTAGATCTCTAAACAATGAGTTCATCATTGTTTGGAACGTTGCCAGGGAGTTGCAGAGTCTGAAGAATATTACTAGGAGTTCAAAGAGGCCCCGGTTTGTTTTAAATGCTGCTTTCCATTTGTCTTCTTCTACCATTCGTACATTATTGTAACCTCATCTCACGTCGAACTTGGTGTAGTATTTGCCGGCTTTGAGTTTGTCCACCAATTCAGAGATTAAGGATAGAGGGTACTGGTTGCATCAGGTAACCTCGTTTACCTTTCGGTAATCTTGTATGGGGTGGAGGCAGCCGTCCTTCTTCTTAATGAAAAAGAATGCTGATGCAAATGGTGATTTTGACGGTCTTATCTGTCTGGACTTCAGATTCTCTTCAAAGAACTTGTTGAGTTCTTCTTGTTCGCCAGGATTTAGGGGATAGACCTTACAGTCTACCATATGGTTTCCTGGGAGTAGTTTGATGGTGTGATCCCATGATCATCTGGGTGGTAACTCATTGAAGTTCTCTTTGGCGAAGACATCAGCGAACTCATGTACGTAAGCTGGTGCTACTTCCTTGAAGGTCTTTTTCTTCTTTTGGGTGAAGTCGCAGGCCACTATGTCTGTCGCAGTATTTCGGAGGTAACTTTCAGTGTCGAGTTTAAATAACTGATCACCGTCTTGGAGTTGGAACTCCTCCTCTTCATTATCTTCATCACAGTTTTCCAGATGCAGCATGTGATTTTCTTCACATCTGAATGAGATTTGGCCAGTTTTCCAATCAATCTCTGGGTTGTGCATCTTAAGCCAGTTATAGCCTAAGAAGATCGTGTTGGAGCCTAGATTTGTGATGGCAAGGGCCAATTGCTCTTTATGGTCCTTGATCTGCATTTCGATGATGACGAATTTGTCTATCTTTCCCAAGGTATTCATAGATCCGTCAGCATTGTATACCAACATGGGGCGTGGAAGGGAGTGGGTTGCTACCCCCTTCTCAGCTATGAAGTCCTCATGAATCGACGATCTGGTGCATCCCGAGTTTATTAGAGCTTTCACTTCGACCAAGCGTCCATCGGACAGCTTCAAGGTCGCTGGCAGCTCCAATGAGTTGTTCTCCTTTCAACGAGGAGAGGCCTTCTTAAACTTGGGTTTTCTTTGCAGGTCCCTCAAGATCCAGTGTGCTTCCTCGTTGCTCATGTTTTTTAGATCCTTAAGTAGATTGTCGGTTACCTCCGCCTTCCTTGATTCGTGGACGAAGGTTTTGAGATGCGCCAGATTTCATTGCTTATTTGGGCATTCCACTTGTTGTTTCATCCATCTGATCATCCAAGGATCGACAGTGTTTAGCCAATACTAGCTTGAACTGGTATTTCTCTGGTTTTTAACGGAAGGGCGCTCTACAGCCATGTTACCATCCTTGGAGCCAGTGCTCCCAAAACCTTTGTCTTCTTGCTTTGTCTCATCTATCAATTTGACTTCTCTGACCGGTGGGGTTGAGATCTTTTCTAGGATCAATTGTGCTACTCACTTGCCAGCTTTCGCCACAGACTCCTCATTTCC
Organism: Boletus rubissimus; assembly: GCA_038092795.1. Lineage (NCBI taxonomy): Eukaryota > Fungi > Basidiomycota > Agaricomycetes > Boletales > Boletaceae > Lanmaoa > Lanmaoa rubissima. The sequence continues at coordinate 7,500 of JBBPQZ010000009.1, forward strand.
AAAGTTGAGGAGTAAGATCTTGATCTCTTCCCGATAGTCTGAGTTGATCACTCCCACTCTGGTCATAATCCTCTTTTTGACTGCCAATCTGCTTCTAGGCGCGATTCAGCCATAGTATCCTTCTGGGATTTTCAATTCATAACTTGTGGACACTAAGGCTTGCCCATGAGCTGGGATTGTCATGTCTTCTGCCACATACAGATCATATCCGGCCACATCCAGAGATTCTTGCACTGGCAAGGGGATTTCTTTATTTTTTCAGACGACATCTATGGTTGGCATCGGCAGGTTTATTTGGACTTTGTTTACTTTGGTTTTAGTCTTGTCATCACGATGCAAAATAGTATATCGATTTGCATTTACAGATGGCAATGACTTAATGGGTACAGCAGGTCAACTACTATCTACTGTACAGACTGAAAATCTGATCCGGACGATACCTGGGGTGAAAAGATTTCCTCCACGCTATTGTCCTTGGGAGTCACGTCCTCCCCTTTCTCAATCCTATCCATCATTGCGTGAAGTAATGCAAATTGTTCCTGCGTGATCTCTTGGCCTTTCCATTGGAGGGCACAGGCCTTGGGGTGGGGTTTTGGTGGATGCTCAGCACATGGCCAAGGCTTGCTACATTTTCGGCATACTCCAGCCACATGAGCTTTGTCTAGCTCCATAGAAGCTCCACGTCCAGGGAATACAGCCATGGCGTTTGGATAAGGTTTGGCGGCCGTTGTGGTAGTTGCCGGTGGTGGTCCTGCAGGAGCTGGATATTGTGTTTGTGACTGCAGCTGTCACAGGATGGGTCTTGGTTTATAAGTTGGTCCGGTGGTGTAACCGGCCTCCCTTTTCCTTTCCACTCTCTCCCGAAGGACTTCTTCTGCATGTTGGAGAGCATTCTCCCATTCCAATACATTCATTGAGTTTATCAGGGTGGTGTTTTTGTCTTCTGCATGGTCTACCAGCTTCTATCTGGCACCTCAGTGGATGTTCGAGCACATGACTCATCCATTGGTTCGCAGATCAAATTCCACTTCCAACACGAGCTGGTGCATCTTGATGAAGTAGTCCTCCACTGTGTCTTTGCCTTGTTTCAGTCCATATAACTTCAACTCCGCAAACTGGCGAAGCCCAGCGGGTTGAAAGCACTTCTTGACTGCTTTCTCGAATGATGTCCAGGTTGCTATTTCCTGGATCTTGTTTTGGAATGAGAGATCCGCATACCTCCCTGCTGCTTCACCTTTCATGTATGACAACATGATTAGAATTGCTTGGTGGTCATCCGGTTTTGTGTCGAAGCTGGCCAGGTATACATTGATTGTTCGCCACTAGTGGACAAACTTCTCCTTGTTGCTGTCGTATACCTTGGGTTTGGTGGTGATGGATTTCCCAAGGAGTCTGCCTACTTCCAGTGCGAGCTTTGCACGGTTGTACTTATCATGCATCACTGATGCGGTTTCTGAACCGTGTAGTGAGGGCAATGCTGGAAGCAGCCTTGGGCAGGGCATTGCTACGTTTATTCAGGGAAAGCATGGTTCTTGTACGACAGGGGTAAATGTCATCAGAGCTGCTAGCGATGGGCCAACAGGGCCTTCCATCAGGAACCCTGCTCTCTATTCGCGGTACTCTCTGGTCCATATCTCTTGTAGGGTCTCATCGAATAGTTCTCCAGTCGCTGGTCGCACAGGGACCTGTATTGGCAGAACTCGACACGGTGACCTAATTGTGGGTGTGGCAGGCTCAGAGATGTGTATTGCCTCAGCTGTAATGAGACTGCCGAGGGCTGAGACCACTCTCTCCATGATGTCTTCTTCCAGGGGCGGGGATGTTCGACGACCCACTTGGGATCTGGGTTGGGATGGGATATGGTAGGAGTGAAATGGACCAGTGGATCCAGACATAATTCACTCGCTGTAGAAGGTGATGACTGAGGAGTTGTTGTTGTGGTAGGTGATTCATGAGATGGTGAGAGTAAGATCGTAGGTAATGTTGTCGAGAGGGTTAGGATAGACTTGTCGGTACGTATTTGCGATGATGAATAACCAAGTCTTTGACATTGCCTGTATAGAGCGAGATTTAATATGTCAAAGAATAGAGGGCACTGTGATTGGTGTACATGTTGTCTGAGTACACAGGTTACTGGTTTGTCTTCTCCTGTGCTCAAGACCGAAGGCAAATATAAAGGAGGGGAGGGAATATAACTCTCCACGTTTCCAGCGGCAAACAGAGGTCGACAAGAAAATGGAAGAACCAGAAGAGCTTTACTACAACTCAAGGGAATACTCCCTTCGTGAGTTGTAACATCAGAGGTGATTACGAGAACCTCCCCACACCGGCATAGTGGGACATGGACACCTAGGCACTCAGGTGATGATGGGGGCTAGTGCTCTATGCCCGGTAGCAACGTTATCCTTATTAGAAAGTGAACGACCTTATATGAACACAGTGGGTGTGGTTGTAGTCCGCTCTCAATTTATCTCCGAGAAGGAGAGATTTCCCAAGTCTAGAGTCCAACATAGATTTGTACCGACGTAAAGAGCGCCGAATATGGATAGTGGGGCAGGGGTGACTTCGAACTACAACCTCCCCAGTGTACACAGTAGATCTGGGTAGTATCCTAGTAGCTCTCAATTGCTAGCCTTGTTTACAACGATCCTAGTGGACTCAATTTACATATTCAACTCAGCGTAGTAGGAAAGTGGAACACAGTGCTCAGGGATTAGACTCGTACAAGCCAAAGGCGATGGAAGGTGGGAGAGTATAACAGTGGTATTACGAAGTGCACACCAAAGGCAAGTGGATGATTCAAAAAGGTAAGGGCAAGGAGTAGAGAAAGGCCAGGGACTGAAGAGGTCAGTGGCAAAGGATGGTATTCTTGGAATTATGAAAGAAACACACAAAACTGAAGGTCACTAAAAGTGATATCTCCAGAATAGAAGTGCAATTCCAAGAATGGGAACTATGGTACATGGATTGACTACTTATATACCTAGGGAATACGCACACAGACCATGAGGGTTGAGGGTAGGGTATAGGGCATGGCTGAGAGTATTGTCAAGGGTATGACGTATGGTGATGTCATTAGGGTCTGGGGCGCAGTTAGAGGATTAGATAGTGGTTATCGCTATCTGATAAAATTAGATAAGGCAGAATTGAGTAAAAAGAAGATATCATTCAGGGGTTATTTCTTTGGTCGTTACAACTAGCTTGTCACTAAGCCTCTCACCTGGCTTTTTCCAAGCCCATTTGCACCCATCTGACCCTAGGCAATTGATTTTGATCTCATCAAATCATATCACCTTCTTCCAGTTGTCTATAGTCCAATCCTTATGAGCAATGGCAAAGTCCATGCAATTTTTGCAATGTCTAGCAGAGAGTAGAGGATGTTTGAACTTGACTATAGCTTTCATTTCAGACTTTTTCAAGTGGAGGCAGATGGTATTGGGATGGAGAGGCTGGTTGGTGATGGCTGTGAGTGCTTTGGTCACTTGGACAGCATTCTCAGCTTTCTGAGATGAGATAAGGTGGAGAACATGGCAAATATTGATGGGGAAAAGCTTTGATGAATGACCTCTAATAGACTCTTAAAGGTTAGAACACTCCTTAAAACAAAGCCTGGATATGGTGGCAATGTTTACACCAGTACTGGATGCAATAGAGTGGAGAGAGTGACCAGAATCAAGCTGAAAGAGGATGGTATTCTGCTAAGTAGTGGAAAATGATTGCATGATAATAATGGTAAAGAAACAAGAAGCATGGGAATGTTTTAAAACTCAGACATCATGTTTAAACGTATATATTTATTTGTATGACCAAACAAGACCAAATAAAGTCATGTTTGGTTGAGATTCTGAATATCATAATAAAAATCCAAAAACTGTTCCAATGGTGTTGCTGTTTTAAAAGTGGTGTATCTCAATAGCTCCTGATCTGGGTCACATGACCCAGTGACATAATTTGTAGCCAGGGGTTTGTACATTATTTGTTTCCATGAAAGCTAAATGAAATTCCCATAAGTGATTGTGGGGCACTTCGTGCCCTAGTTTGGAATTAGGAATTGAAATGCTTTTTGAAGTCATTGTATATCCTCCATGAATGACTTTGGACCAAGCAAAATTCAGATTTTGTTGGTTTTTTCAAAGAATATGCTCTTTTCTGTGGCATGGTTGAGGAAAGGTATCAGCTTAATGCAAAATGGAGTGAGTGATGTTAAACTTGGTATATTGCCTGGAACATCACACGAAAATTTATATCATGGATACAATTAACATTACAAAATGGCAGGTATTGCTAACATGTGTTTGACAGTAGTTTTAAACTGGCCCCAGATGGCTTGCTGCAGTGTTACCATATCCTCCTCTCTATATATCCAGCTCAAGATAAATCCTCCTTCTATTTGAATTTGTGCATCCCAAAGCAGCCAGTTACCAGCTGGGAAAGTGGGGAATGAGGCAATGAAAGTCATCTGAAATAAGTCCTGGATGATGTAGTATGCCACTAGGTATTTGCTCTCAAGACCAGTATTTGTGACTAGGCAAAGTTTAATAGTTCTTGACAATTGCTACCAATGGGCAGTATCAGTAGGCTCAAAGTTGGATGGCAGTGGGAGGAAAGAGGATACAGCCTAAAATAATAAAAATCTGGGTGTTAACCAGTAGCAAATGACTCACAAGATTCAGTATTTCTGAGTTTGACTTGTATGTGGAGACAATATGGACAATGGGTAAGAATTCAGCCAATTCATCTGTGGAATGTATTGAAATTTCTACAGGCTGAGATAGCAGGTCAATGGCCCAGGTCACTGATTTCATGTTAGAGAAAAACTTACAATAAAGTTGGGAACACCACTAAGAGAAACATTGCCATGAAAACATATTGAGAGGTCAACTGTATTGAAAGAAAATCCAATGGGATGGTGAATAGTTTAAACATTGATGACAGTCAACATGCTTCCAGAAAATACAAAGCAGAGTGGGGTTGAAATTACATTGATGGTTGTGATAGCAAAGTCATGTGACTAGGATCATGTGACTTCTATCACAATTGATATACAACATAAATGCTACAAAACCCAAGAATACACAATATGAATGTGAGGTGAAGTAAACTTGTAAAGTCCATCATTGACAGCACTTCATGTTGCCCACTCCAAGGCATTATATAATAGGCATCTTCTTCAAGACGACCAGTCTAGATGAATAACATGAGCTACAATAGAATTGGATTACCATATAGCTGGCAAGGCAAAAGCAAACATCTTCATTTTGGAGTAAACAACAATCACCTCTACCTTTACAAGACCAGGCAATGATGACACCAATACAATCTTCACAGTATAGTCCTTGATGCTAGGAGGAATAGATGGGGAAGCTGACAATGTTAAGAATGTCAAGGCTAAGTATGAAGACAAGGACATGTCTGGGGTAGTGGGGGAGTTATGTAAGCAGCAGTAGGATTTGGAGAAGCGGGAAATATGAGTTTAGGTGATGATGGATACTACTGCCCATATGATAGCAACAGACTTGTACTTGATGACACTGCAAAGGAATTGGCAATGGATGGGAGCATCATCTTCTTTATTGATGGAAGAATATATATTACAGTGGGATATAGACTGGGATCAGTGAAATCCTTGTGGATTCTCTCTTCAAACTTTCAGAGGGTAATAGGATCTATGTTGAGTTTTCACTTGAGGTATGAACTGGGATCAACAAAATCCTTGCAGATCATCTTTTCTTACTTCTGAAGGATGATAGGATCTACATTGAGCTCTCACTCAAGGTATCGACCGAAATCAACAAAATCTTTGTAGAGCATCTTTTTAAGATCCTGGAGGGTGATAGAATCTATGTGGAGCTCTCACTTGAGGAACTGGCATATCTCTCTCTCCATCTGGTTGATTTCACATAGTTAAAACATTCCCTATACAACGATGGACCAGGACTTGTTGAAGTAGATGTCATTGCATATGACCTTTGATGCATGCATGAACAGTGACCTAAGAATCCCAGAGTGGTCAGAAAACTTGCCATTAGCCTCTCCAAGAGTATGAGGGCAACAAACATGATGAATGAATAGAGTTTGGTTTGGTGGTGGGTGGGGGAATCATCTTCTTTATTGATGGGAGAATATGTGTAAAAAACTTGAACCTGCTACAAAAGCATGTGAATCATGTGATCTCCACTGCACTTGCATTCCATCAGAAACATACTGGCACATACTGTGAAGTTTTGCACACAGCATCTTTCCATACTCAATTTCATAGTGTGTCACATCCATTAGTGTATCTGGTATCATGGGAAAATCTTTGAAACTCCTTCCCTTCAATGCAAGTGGTAAGACAACTTGAGTATGATGTCCTTCAAAATCTAATCACTTTCATAGCATTTTTGCAAGTTGATCACAGACATCTTGCATGCAAAGTATGCTTGACTATGAATGGTGAAAAAGTAATGTGATGCTGCCATGCTGCAGATCATGTGAAGTCCAAAAAATATCAGTGAAATTTTGACAAGGCAAATAGAGAGAGAGGACAACAGATGCTGTTTGTGCTTGGGCTGCTCTAAGAAGTTCAATCTATCCAGTCAATGCAGTAGGATGAGCTATTGGACGAGCTGTTTGAAATATATGATAAGGGGGAGAATTCATCAGTATCTCCCTGTTTTGACAAAATGGTGAGAAATTTGCCAGTGCTTCCCCGTTTTAACAAGATGAAGAGAAATCTGTTGGTACGATTACAACCAAAGGTTGGCACAGCAGCATCGGAAGATCTGGCTGTATCCTTGAGCCAGCTCTGGAAGGAGTTCCAAATGAAGTATACTATATTTTCAGACAACTACTTTGACAAGATCCAATGGAAGATTGAAAGTGGTGAACTCATCTTTTCTAGTGTTCTACCATTCCTTGAGGAAAAACCACAACTCAGAGATGGAGATGATAGCAATAGCAAGCTTCTTGGTGAACCAGATATCGAGGCAATTTTTGCAGACTATGGAATAGATGTTGATGGTATGTAGTTACACCAGTTTTTGTTCTATTACTCAATGCCACATAGCTATTACCAATAGGGCTGCTGTTCACCACACCAGGTTAAACATATCATCAGTTGTTTCCCCTAAAAAACCATTATATCCTTGGAAGTTGATGGTAGTATGTTCAAACAAACTCTTGTGGTTAACACTCACTGACAACTTTCATGTAGGAATTCTTGATGCATCTGCTCTTTAGTTCTTCTCGCCTTAGGTTCTCGCATGTGCAGCAAGCCACCATCCTGGACTGGGTGAAAGCACTTGGTGCACCCAAGGTGCCTTTAATGTATGCTGTAAAGAAAACAAAGAAGCATATCATGAATCTTCTCAGGTCTCCAATGGAGAAGATAACCACTGCATCAGGCAACATGTTCTATTTGAATGCTATCAGCAAGGTGATTACTTTGATATGTCTATCTATCTTTTGAGCTGTTTACTTACAACCACCTAAATATAGGATTTTGCAAATCCCCTCATGTGGTTTGCAATGCAGGAGTAGACTGAGGATGAACAAGGCTGATTGTCACAAGTTTACCATGGAAGCAAAATGCTTGAAGACCTTCCTGATGGTCTTGTGCCTCCATGTGTCCATGTTAAACGTACAGTCTGCTTTGTGGATGAACTTCTCCAGCAATCCACAGGTCAATATTTCATATCAAAGAAGTTTTTTCAAGCACAGATATCAAAGGAGGAAGGACATATGGAGCAAACCATTTTCACATTGGGGTACAAAGTTTCCAAGATCTCAGTTCATTTCCCAGCTCTTTTCAGCAGCTAACATTGATGGTTTCTTTTTCTTTCATTATAGGCAGAATTCATAGTAAATCTAGAAAAGGTCACTGTTTCAGTTTTGACATTCTTTAACACATTACCTATATATCTCATTATTTCAAGGACATATATACTAAATCCAAAAGTATTTCACAGCTTTGTCTGTCATGTTTTCAAATCTAATGCCAAATCCACTTCAAGTAAAGTCAGGTGGACAAATGGTCTACACTATCCCCTTGATTGTGTTTATGCATGACATGTCAGGGAATATCTCAAAGTAGTGGAACAAACACCATGTAGTCTATGTTTCAAACACTTTGTTGCCATAGACAGTACTCAAGCAGGAGTTTTTGATTCAATTTACATCAGGGTCACCATATGCAACTCCAATGGAACTGATGCAAGGCCTTAAGGAGTTAATCCAGTAAGCCTGAGTTTGTATGGTGCAAGTTTTCATGGTTTCAACTGAACCCATTTACAAGAAGAGCAACTGATAATCCGATTGTGGCATTTGATATCCAGAATGGAGAAGAAGTAATGCTCATTCCATATGAGCTAATCATATCTGGCAACAACCCAATGCAGGTGGAGGAGTGCAGCCATGGTGGACTCAAGTGCAACTATTTCTGCTACACATACAAGGTTGGTAATACAAATGCAGAGAAGAAAACAGACAAAGAATACAGCGATATTTTTCAGGTATTTTCCAAACTTTCTATGTTGGACAAGCTGATCACTTCTGTTTCAGTGTGGTGAGCTGTGTACACCTGAAGACACCCCCACTCAAATCAAGCAGCAAATCCAGCTTTTCATGCTCTTTGGTGGAATGGAGAAAGTTAGGTCTGCTGTCAGCCATTCTGGAGTTTAAGATGCTGCAAATTCCATGATCATAAATCAACTTCTTGAACTTGGCAAGGCCCTTTGAAAGAGAACAGCTGGAAAGTCTGTCCTATCAGAAGCAGATGTTATGGCACATTTACAGGATGAGTTGGATGTGCTGCTGGGGGGTCAATTAATTGATGATCACATCAATCCATTGCTTGAGATATGGGGATTAGATATTCACAAGGACATACCAACTGAGATTCTGCATATGGTACTCCTTGGTGTTGTTAAGTATATCTGGGGCCAAACTGCTTTTATTCTCAACAAAGCCCATTCACTTGAGATGTTTCAGACTTGATTAGAATCCATCAACAAAGATGGATTGAACTTCCCCACTCTATGCAAATGTTGTTCTAAGAGCTATGCATGGTGCCAAAAAAATACAGGCTGTCAATGATATTACTGGCAACTTTTGAGTCAATTTCAACAACTGATGCAAAGAGTACCAATGTCATAAAGGATGGTCAACTTCAAAGTCACGAAACATAGAGGAGAATGCACAAAGTCATGGAGATGCACCATAGGGGAGAAACTATGGGGTCACAAGGACACACCAACTGGAACAAGCTGCATGCAAGCACAGGCAGGCATTAGAGAGAGAGCTATATGGAATTGTGGCAACATACTGTAGGAAGAAAGCAATGAGGCCCTGAGGACATACCAAATGCAACAGACTGCATGCAGGTGCAGGCAAGTGTCAGTGAGAGAGCTACATGGAATTGCAAGGACACACCAAATGGAATAAGCTGCCTCCAAGTGCTGTGACTGAAATATGATAATAACCACAGCAGAGAAACTCACTGTGTAAACATAAGCAAGTGGGTGCAACTATACTGGAAGAGAAGTGTAGGGAAGACACAAAGAAGACATGTCCTCAACATAAATCTCAGAATTATCAGAGACAATCATGTATCACCAGATACGATGATATCTATACTGCAAGAAGGGCAGATAAAACACTAAAAGATGCTTTGTGGTGGTTATGTGACAAATGAGGATAGATACTACCTGTAGTAAATGGTAGGGAGTGATAAGAAAGATAATGTTACAAATGAACTTCATATGACCATGAATTCATACTTAAACCATGCACACTGAGGAGAGGATGCTTACCAGGTAGGTGGCAAAGGAAAATGATAATCACTGGCAATAAATGGAATAGATTGCCTTGTTTGTAGTAAACTGCAGACAATGAGAAGAAGGCACTCCCAGGTGTTAACACCAGTGAGTGGTTGTAAAGGTAGTTTCATGGGAACACTAACCATGAACAGGCAGTGAAAATGAAAAACTATGTGCAGTGAATTGCAGACAAGTAGGCAAGGATGGAAGTGAGTAGGTGGGCAAGGATCTGAAAAGAGAACATATTATCTAAGCACTACTTTGATATTCTCAGAGTGTTGTTAGCCAGTGCCACTAGAGAGCTAGCTAGGTTAACAGCACAGCTGCTGTAATAGCTAGTGCCAGCTCAATGCAGACCTTGCTCTGTTGTGCTTTACACCACTGGGTGGACCAATTTTCATAGAAAGAGATAACTGAATAACTGGTAAGTAATGTTATCCTGGCAAGGTTAATTATGGATGGGCCTATCAGAATTCATGCTAATGCTGCAAGGTGACACAAACTTAAAGTACTATAAACCACATACTCTTAATTTATTATATTGTACTAAATCACCTGAATCAATCCATTGCATCATGTGTACCTGACCAAAAATACAACATCCATATGGGAAATGTAAAAGCAACAATAGCTTTGCCCAATTCTTTGTGATGCTAATTTACTATAAGCCTAGCAGAGTAAGCTAAAGAAAAGTGATGTGCATTGTTATGTGGATCCCAAATGGAGATTGAGATGGATTATTCCCTTGTTGTGTCTAATAGAACATGAGCTGTTATAATGAGTTCTTTCATTACCATAAAATAACACACTGGGCCCACTTTCATCCTTGCAGCTAAGGATTGAGACTGCTTGTCCACTTGTTGCACCTAGTGGGATGTGAACCATTGTAACTAGTCCTACCATCACCACAAAAAATGTACAGAATTTTCCTCCTTTGAATCCCCAGACCTTGTCTGCTTATTGGATGCTTGGAAACAGCAACCTTGGTATGTGGTTTACACTGTAATGTTTGATAAGTCCTTATACATAAACTCAATGCCTAGCTCATCTTTGGTCTTTGAAGTAACATTGTGACCATTCACTAGAATGACATATTAGACATACTGCATTTGACCATCTATCAAGGAAGGGCACTCACTGCCTTACATTGACTTACAGCTATTCACAAAGGTCCATCATTCACTCTTGCTAGTAAGTGAGATCATTGATGGTTGGCAGGTTCACATGATCTCCTGGAATATGGAATAGATTCATGTAAGCTTTACTACTCTTCCTCCATATCCATGTTTTTAATATTGAATGATTTCAAGGTAGCTTAGAAGTGTTGGGATTTTTCTCTCAATAAGAGGCTGTTGGTGGGTTTGACAATGGCAAGGTAACCTAGGATGAGCCAACTGCCAACAACTCATCCTTCCAGAGATGGATAGAGGAAACTGGGAATAATGGCTCAAGAAAATTCAGCAAAAAAAACAAGAAGAGAATGTAGTGATCACTAACCTTGTCATAATTGAACACAGAGCCTAATATGCTTGACAGAACTTCAACCTATGCCACTGTGGTAAGAACTCAATTTAAGGAATAAAAGAACAAACTAATCTAAGAATACTTAAAGCTGTCATAAGCTAATTCACATCAACTATGATAAACATGTGTGTTGGAGTATTGCATAAGCCAGCTTTTGGCAAGGACACTAATGTCTGCATATTAAACTCTTCTATAGGGATTCACCCTGATAACAGCACATGGAGCTATATGTCATCCAAGCATGCAAGGACAGTACCATTGCAGTGTTGTATGTGAAAATGTGATGATAGCATGAACATGTAGTCACAACAACCTGTACAATAAGTGTGAAACAGATTGAACTGTTGCTTTACAAGTAGTTAGAACATGTCCATCACCATCTTGTCTTGTCATTATGTAGCACATGTTTTTTTGAGATGTTTCTGAAGAGCAGTGTGTCAACAGGATATTTTCTTTGCATCTGAGAGAGTTAGGAGAGACTATACCAGACCGGCAAATGTGTGAGAAGAAAAGAGGTGAAGGGGTCAACCAGGTCACAGATAAGATAAAGGAAAATGTTGAGCATACATATAGGAACATAACTTACAAAAGAGCAAGTGACATACTGATACTACACACCCTGAAGATATATCATGCAAGCCCAATCTCATTGAAGAGACTTAATTGTGTCCAATGACTTGTAGACATCTCCAGCCCAAGAATTTCAAGTGCATGGTGGTCTTGAACAAGTTTTGTTTATACTGGAGCTATATTTTAACATGGTGCAATCCCAACATGACACAGAATCTGGCCAGAGAAGGAATGAGCGGCACAAAGTCAGCCCAGGGGGATAGGGTGCCAAAGAACAAAGAGACAGATACAAGAAGTGTGCCCAACAGCATCTGACCAGAACAAAAGCTGGGGGTTGTTGGCAAGTGGGTTAGATAATGAGGAGAAGTACTACATTGTATCCCCTCCTCAGTATTCCACACCAGGAAGTTGGACTAACTTAGGTTATGTAATTGATGCTTGTTGGATAATATGTTCCCTTTTCAGATCCTTGCCCACCTACTCACTTTCATCCTTACCTACTTGTCTGCAATTCACTGCACATAGTTTTTCATTTTCACTGCCTGTTCATGGTTAGTGTCCCCATGAAACTACCTTTACAACCACTCACTGGTGTTAACACCTGGGAGTGCCTTCTTCTCACTGTCTGCAGTTTACTACAAATAAGGCAATCTATTCCATTTATTGCCAGTGATTATCATTTTCCTTTGCCACCTACCTGGTAAGCATCCTCTCCTTAGTGTGCATGGTTCAAGTATAAATTCATGGTCATATAAAGTTCATTTGTAACATTATCTTTCTTATCACTCCCTGCCATTTACTGCAGGTAGTATCTATCCTCATTTGTCACATAACCACCACAAAGCATCTTTTAGTATTCTATCTGCCCTTCTTGCAGTATAGGTATCATCACACCTGGTGATACATGATTGTCTCTGATGATTCTGAGATCTATGTTAAGGACATGTCTTCTCTGTGCTTTCCCTACTCTTCTCTTCCAGTATAGTTGCATCCACTGCTCATATTTACACAGTGAGTTTCTCTGCTGTGGTTGTTACCACATTTCAGTCACAATACTTGGAGACAGCTTATTCCATTTGGTGTGTCCTTGCAATCTCATGCAGCCCTTTCACCGACACTTTCCTGCACCTGCATGCAGTCTGTTGCATTTGGTGTATTCTTGGAACCTTGTTGCTTTCTTCTTACAGTGTATCACCACAACTCCACATAGCTCTCTCTCCAATGCCTGCCTGCACTTGCATGCAGCTCATTCCAGTTGGTGTGTTCTTGTGACCCTGTAGTTCCTCCCCTATGATGCATCTTTGTAACTTTGTGCATTCCCCTCACCAACCACATCTATGATGAAAAAGTAGGTTGCTGGTGTAGGACAACTCATGATTTATTGATGGTTATTGATTAGAAGAACTCTTTGAATATCATTATTTCATGGAGGATGAGACAAGCAAGAAGCACACTCTTTTCAATCCCTCTTCTGTTGCACTAAAAAATACAATTTATGCCAGGAGAAGGTAGCTGTGGAGGATGAAAATCAGACTGACACAACTATATTCATATGCTCAGCATGCCAATATTCACAACTTTCTCTCCAAGCTCAACACATGACCAAGAAACCATTTCCCAGAGTGAAACTCCCACTAGCATCTTCTCCATCTTCAAATCCAACTAATAGTCGATCTCATATGATCTTCAACATGATAAGGTGGTGCTATTAACTTGTAGTGATGATCCAATCCCAAATGCTCATAGTTACTTTTGCAAGTTTGTCCATGTATGAAACAAAGTGGAATTCTCTAGTGCATTCCACCCTCTCTTATGGACATTATGTCTATGTATTTGATGACTTGCATCACAGAGAGGCTATATTATAGTGTAGCAGCAATAGCTGGCACCATTGCCAACCAAACTATATATAAGTGACTATTTGCAGAAGATCTCAGATGCAAACATCAGAGCGTTGTATGCCATATGTGAGGTCCTAGGTCAGTTCAGCAATGTTTCACCTCCAGGGGTGGTGGGGGTCACATCATTGGACCTGCCCTCCCATCCACATTGGATTTCAACCTTGCTTGAGAAGCCTCATCTGAGTACACATGAACTCAAAAAACTACATAGTTGTAATTTAATGGAGTATTGACATGTATTGCATTGAAGTCACTTGCATCAATGTGACTCATTGTGTGTACCTGGCCGAAAACACAACATTTACATAGGAAATGTGAAAGCAACAGTAGCTTTGCCTGATTCTTTGTGATGCTGATCCACTACAAGCCTGGCAAAGTAAGCTAAAAGAAAGGGATGCTCACTATTGTGTGGACCATCCCAGACAGAGGTTGAGACAGATCAATCACTTGTTGTGCCTAATAGGATATAAGCTATCATGATGAGTTCTACTATCGCCATGACATACTGGGTCCAATTCCATCTCTGTGACTGAGGATTGAAATGGCTCATTCACTTCCTGTATCTTACAACATGTGAGTTCTTGTGGTGAATTTCATCAATGAAGGACATATAGGATCTATTCCCTGTGGATCTGCACCACCTCCATTGTGTGAGGTGATCGTGTTCAGATGCTTTAGAATAGTAGTCTTGGCATGTGATTTATGCTATAATGTTTGATGAGTTCCTACATGCAAATTCAATGCCAAACAAATCTGTCATTTCACAAGGAATTTTGCATTTGCTTGCTAGAATGACATGTTAAGTAAATGCATTGCATCCAAATCATTGATCAAAGCAGAGGACTTGCTTGCTTGCATTTACCTGCAGCAATTCACGAAGGCCCCTTATTCACTCAAGCTGATGAATGAGAATGAGATAAACCATTGGCAAGCTCACACAACCTCACAGAAAGTTAATTAGGTTTATATGAAGCCAGATCCCTTTTACTCTTCCTCTGTAGCCACTTTTTAAATATTGAACCACTCTGATGTGGCTCAATAGTATCAGGATTTTCCTCTACTTGTGTCTCTCAACAAGATGTTGTTGGCAGGTCTGACAATGGTGATGTGATGTGGAATGAGCCAACTGTGGGTAACTCTTCCTCCAGGGAATGGGTAAAGGAAACCAGAGATGGTGGCTTGAGAAAAGTCAGCAAAAAAACAAGAAAAGAATGTAGTGATTACCAACCTCATCATAATTGAACTCAGGATTGGGTGTGCTTGAGGGCACCTCAACCTATGCCATGTGAAAACTTAGCCTCAAGGAGTAAAAGAACAAACTCATACTATATTGTCACCTTCACTGTGGATCCCACCCTTGACTGAATTAGACTTCCTAGGGTCTTCCTGTCATACATACACAACGGAGCACTCAGCACAGCTGTTTCAGTAATAGAATATCAAAATCCTACCAAGATTGAAGGCTATGCATCTCTTGTTGGACCTCCTTGTGAGTAGAAATATATACAGCTTGTTAACATGGGAGATGGTTTGGGTTTGACAGCACAAATACTTGTATCAAAAGGGGCTGTATGAGGTCTGAGAGAATATTGCTGAGGTCATGGATGACAATTTTACCACTGCATTATCATCCTCACCATTGGGGAAGAAGTTGACTCCAGTAACAAAATTGTCATGTTGGAGTGGGCCAACAAGTCAGCATTGCTCAACAATTCCTCAGAATTGAGCTGCTATTCACTGGTATCCATCAACAACATCCTCAGTAATGATACTACTACAATTGTCAGTGTAGAGTTGTCAAGCAACAGCATATTTCAGTTTTCTGGTGGCATGCAAAGCTGCTTAATGAATATCTTTCCTTGTTCTTAATATGGTCTATTCACCCTTGTGTCTTTGGTGCTTATGCTTTCTCAGATTCCAACTATGTGTGACAACCAGGCAAGCAGTCAAGATCAGTGAAACCTTGTGTTTTTTCCAAGCCTAGTCTGTGGTTGCTCATCATGTATCAGCTGCATGACTCAGTTCACCATGGGTATATAATTCACAGTGGATCATCTCCCAACATACCTCCAGAAGCATGTCTGCATTTCAGGATGTTTCTACAAGAATGTTTACCATAACATTGGAGCCAAATGTACATCCATGCACCTACTCAGAATATCATGTGGTGGAGGCTGTCATGGGCATCACAACCTTTGTCAGGATGAGAATGTGATTATCAATCATGATGCCTAGCATGAGAATCAGTATATATGCAAAGAAAGAGGAAAAATGAGTGATGGAAGCATACTTTGGATTGCATTTGCAATTTTGTAAATCCTGATTAGTTGATGGCTCAGTTCAAACATATCATTCCTTATCATACCATGCTCAGCATCTGGCAAAAAATGTGAAATGTGAGGAGTAACCAATATATCTCAGTGTGATAATGAACTGTGCATTCTTGGTTTGATCCTTGATATAATTTGCGATGATGAATATGTTTCAGAAATCAAGTGTGGCATTGATCTCACCCATAAAGTACAGAAGGGTAGGCTGTACAGAAAATGGAGGTCCAATCAACTGGGAGAATCTTGAAAGCATGTACAACTGTAGACCTTATCTTGAAGATATGGAGCACAAACATGGGAGAACCCAATGTCTACAGGTCACAATTAATGTTCATTCTTCCATACCAGATGAGGATACAATGCACCTTTCGCCACCTAACAAATTCAAAATGTTTTTCCAGCTCTTCTTGGGTGGCATCACACTAAAGATGATGTTCTCTGAAAATGAATCCATGCTGTCAACCAACTCCAGTTACAAATAATTTCTCCTGAGGAGGAGATCAGAACATAAATCTAGTACATTACCTTCAGTTTCAGAGAAATCAAACTAAAGCCTACCATGAACTTGTCCAAACATTGCTTCCTAAGATTATCATATTTCTGTTTCTATACATCACACACATCGGTGATCTGGTCAAGGTATTTGGCATGACAAAGAACTCTTTGCACTTCTTGTAATTCTTAAGCACAGATAGATCAGGTTGGCATTGATTGTCACATGTGAGGTCAGCATTAGAATGTGGTGGTGATAATCAAAAGTTTACCATTGAGATACTCAGAATCAGCTACTAAATCATGCTTTTGGAATTGAGCAAATTCATCAACACTATAGGTATGCAACTTATTTGAAGGTTGACATGGCTTTGATGGTCTCTTGGCTGGCAGCGCCACTAGCTCCCCTAACTCCTGTTTGACCTGTGGTTCTGAAGATTCTCTCCTTGGCCAGTGCTGCATCTGCCTTCTCTTCATCCTCCTTTTTGTCATTGCTACAATTCATATTTTAGTAAGAGTCATGTACCACTAGGACAACACTTACTCAATGTCCTCTAGCCTTAGCTTATCATGTTTTATTTGCCAATGCTACAATTCCTCATTGTTTCCTACAGACTCCTTCTTGATCTCATTCAATTTCTATGTCAACTCCATCTAACACTAGCATGCTAGAAAAGCAGGTCAAGTCAGTTGCACTCACACTCAGCATTCAGCCTCACATACCTTCTTCTTTCTAAACTCATATATCTCCCCCCTCTTTATCTCCAGCTATATCTTGAGTGCATCCAAATCGTTTCTTGAATTCTCTGCTGCTATCTGCACAGACTTCACTTTCTCCTTAAGCTCCTCCAAATATTCATTCACCTCCTTGAGCTGCTTCTGCAACTGCATCATCTCCTCATCCTCACCTGCCATGGCAGTAACATTCCCAGCAATAGCAGATGCATACTTAACCATGTCCTTTTTTGCCTTTGACCTCACCACCTCCATTTTCATGATCTCATTGTTGGTGAGGTTGATGTGCAACTTGATATCCTCCACTGTTGAGCATTGTTTCAGCAGTCACAAACCACAGTCTCAAGAATCTTCTTCTCAAGATTGTTGATTATGTTCTTGATCTTGCCTGATTTTGCTTGAAGATCTTCCAGCTCTGCCATCACAGTCACAATCACCCCCTCAAGCAACTCAATTTGTGCCATGTCATGAGTGTTAGGCCTGCACTGTGTCCTATTAGATCAAATCCATCAGCAGCCTGCCCTACCATAACAACAAGAGCAAGAAAAGATGCATGCCACATGGTAAGAGTAACCTATGTACTTGAGGTCATACACCCACTTCTTTGCCTTCTCAAGTCACTTCCAACCATTATTTACTGCCATTGTCAACTTCTCCATCTTCATCTCCCTGCAAGCACCAAGCACTCACCTGCACCCTCCAATTTCCTCAGCACTCTTGTTGCCTCAGACTTCCTCATCACTTGTTTGTTCTCTTGTTCACACCTCCTCAAGACCTCTGGTCTTACTACATCTACTGCCAACTTGGAGCTCATTCCTTCTCTTGTGATGTGGTTTCCACTACCAGACATTGTTTCAGATGAATTGATCAACTGGCTCATGAGCACAACAACATGTCACCACTTTAAAGTGCCAAACATGATCCAGTTTGCCTGCTCAAGGTCATCTGCAATGAGTGTGTTTTTGACAGCTATATAGAACACAAGAAGGAATTTCACATCTTTAGGTTTGATGAGGTCATACAAACATGAAATGTTCTCAAATGGCTGAATCTGTTCTTCAATGTGGTCTATAGAAAGCCTTTGGAGGATTATGAAGGTGATATGGCTGACATTTTATGTCTGGAGGAAGTTGATACAGGCTTGTCCTTAGATGACCATATTAACAACCATGTTATGGAGTGTGTTGCAAGCAGTGGAAATGATGACATCATATTTGTCTGGGATCATTCCAAGACTGCCCAGGCAGCCCTACAAAAGCATTTGTCATTTATATGTGGAGAGATGAATAAGGAGTATACACATAGAACCCATCAATACATCCAGTTTGCTTGAGAGAAGTGAGGTAGTCAAGGATTTTGTTTTGTAACATGCTGGCAGCTTAAGATGCCTTCACCTCCTCTATCCTCTGTTGGAAAGATGATGCCTTTTAACCCTGTAACTCCTGACACGAGCCTGGGCATCCTACAAACATGAACATTTGTGAGTAATGAGTGACCTTTGTGTGCAGTGTTACAAAAAGTGCTTACATGGAAGTTCTTCATATGAGCCTGCAGCTCCTTTTGCAAGGTCACCCTCCTTGCCTTCAAACCATTGGATTCATCAAGCTATAGCACCAAATTACCAAGTTATGTGTGAATTAAACCTATATATGCAAAATGTGACTTACCTTGGCTTGTTGTACCACCTGTTGCTGCTCAAGATCACCTTAGGCATTCTTTACTACATCCTTGAGCCTACTAGCCTTCTTTACTAATGTATCCCTCTCACCCATCGCTACATTGATCCCTTCTACTTGAGTGAGCACTTTTTCAATTGGAGTCTTGTATAAGAATGTATCAATGATGTCTTTGAGATACTTGAGCAACCCATCTTCATGCTTATTTAAAGTTTTAGACTTTATCTGCCCAATTGACTTGACTTCACCCTGGTGCAAGCTCAGCTGCCTGAGACAGGAGAGAACAAAGAATAATTGTGGATGGAATTACCTGCAGAATGAGAAGCTATTTATGATCAAGGCTGATTTCCTGACCTTTGAGTAGGCTAGAGCATGGGTAATCTGCAGGTATCTGAGATTCAACCCACACCCACACCCACTGTCAACCCACATCCTCCATAATAGATCCAGGTATGCTCACAGGTTAGGTCAAATGTACCCATGGATAACCTTCAATAGGTTTATCTGTGGGTCCATTGTATATAGAGTGACTACTTGAATAGTTATACTACAAATTGACAATACTATGAGCTACAAGATCTACAATATGATGGACTCCAGACCTTCCTCAAGCATCACCATGCTGTCCTCTTTTCTGGCCTCTAGAAGGTCCGTGACCTTTTTCACATCTTTATTCTTGACCAGATTAAAATTGCTTTATACACCAAGGCACAAAAGAGCATGCATTGATTGGACTGATAGATGTGACTGAACGTGGAAAAGGAGGAGCCAACCACAGCTGAACAGCTGCTCAACATCAACAGAGATAGCTGTATATTCAAGTAGTCGTTGTCAGTATGAGAGGAAAAAAAAGAAGATAATTACCAGAAATGGTTAAATAATTAAGGGCCATGTAGAAGAGGGTTGGGTAGATATGATGGCGCTCATGCCATCACCCAATTTCATTGGTGACATGCTTCACGTCCATACTAAGATAGCAGTTGAGTTTGAATTCCAAATCACTTGGCTTGGATGGGGCAAGGATGGAGAGGGAATTAAATATATTTGATTTCTTGTTGGTGTTCTCATTGAAATTGTTTTTGGTATCCTCCAAATTGTTGGAGATCTTGATGTCTGTGTATGACATTTCAAACTCATTTTGCACAAGTCTTTCAGCCATTGTGATCCACTTGGCCTCCCAGTTCATCTTCTTGAAGTATGTGAGCTTGTGGCAAGAATGGAGAACTCTCTAGGCTGGGCCAAAGGGTGAGTAAATTAGTACACAGCAAGCCAACAGATCACTCACTCATTGCAATCCAGTAGACCTCAAAGCTATCTGTAAGTACAATGACTCCAAAAACCCTTTCCATACCAAGACATGATGTGGTGTGTAAAGCACACCATCACACAGTGTGGGAATTCCACTTGGCTTTGGTAGAGTCATAAATAGTACATACTCTTGGCTACACAATTGCCCCCTAGGTCATGTATAGCTTCACCAGAGCAGCCAGCATCAAGCAATGAAAGGATAGAGCTTTGTTGAGCAAGAAAGAAGGATCTGACCATGATGGTGGTTGAGAATCCAGAAGTGTGTGAATTTTTTTAAACTCAGACATACTATTGATATATATATCTTTGTTTGTAGGCACAAACAAAGGCAATTATCCCATGATTTGACTGAGATCCTGGTCATCAGTTCAAAAGTGAAAAAACCCTTTCCATGGTATTGCTGTTTTAAATTGGCCATATCTCCACAGCCTGTGGACGGAATCACATGACCTACAGGGCAATTGTGTAGCCAAGAGTATGTACTATTTATGACTCTGCCAAAGCCAAGTGGAATTCCCACACTGTGTGGTGGTGCGCTTCACACACCACATCATGTCTTGGTATGGAAAGGGTTTTTGGAGTCACTGTAAGTAGTAACAATTGAGGGTTTTCTTGAAGCCTCGTTGTTAGATTCAGCATCAGAATCTTTTGGGCCTGAAAGCTTCCTTTTTTTAGAAGGTGCCTGTTGCTTTGTGGCCAGGGCCTTCTCTGACCTTTTAGAGACTTGCTTTTTACTGTTTCTAGGAAGTTACTAGTGTGTCTATTGATCATATATTTGCTTGAGTTACTCTTGTATGCTACCCTCACTACAACTAATTGAGAATTTGATACTATCTTGTATGCATTGGGACCAGGCTATCAGGCAGCATGTGAGGAAATACAGATGAAACCTAAAGTAAAATCCATACCAAATCAACAATTTCTTAGAAATGCACTTTGACGCTGCAGGTATTGAGCTGAGTTATGAATCAGCTTTGAGAGTTTATCTTCAATACATGGTATTCAAACATAAATAAGAGTGCATCAGTTGTATTTGATTTGCCTAAGCCATTGGGACCAACTATTGATAAGAATGAATTTCCTAAATTTGATGTCTTAACATGCACTTCATAGAAGGGTCCAATATCCTGTTTTGCTGCATAGCTCTTAAGGTCGAGCAATACCATTTTTTGAATGACCAATCAAGTAATTTCTCCTCTTCCTCCACTGGTGATGCATGATTTGAAGTCTGGGAAGGTTGACTTAGTGAGATGTTCTTATTGGCTTCTTGGCATTTTAGTCAATAGCAAGTAGCTTTGAAGTTTTAATCAAAGCTATCAAGGTCATCCTCATCTTTGCCTATAGTGGTTTGCTGTTCAGATGTGGGATCTTTACCATGAGGGGTGGCAAGGGCTGACTTGTATGGTCATGGCATAAGGACAGTATCCTCCTCTTCCTTCTCTTGCTTTGCTGTTTTGGTGTGTTCAGAAAACTTGGAGGATTTGCAGTTTGACTGTAATTGGTTGCATGCAGCTTTACCAGAAGCTGCTCTGCCACCTCCACCTCTCCAAACTAAAAAAGAATCTTTATCATCAGAAATAGGAATCATGTTTTCTTTATTCCCTTTTATTTCTAGTTTCCCTCATCCTTGCTCTTCCTCAATATCTGTGAGATGAGTAGGTGGCCTTTGTCATTTTCAAGGCCAGAGGCTTGGCTAAAGAGCATTAAGTCTTATGTACCAGCAGAGATTCCATTTCTTCTTCTTTCTGGTGCTCCTCATCATTCTGGGCAGACTTGTGTGATTTCTTCCAAGCAGGAGGTGCCTCAGATCTACATTCATTGTCCTGTTCCCATTCTCACTCCTCAACCTCACTCTTTACATCTACATCCTTGCTCTTCTCTATCTCAGGGACCTTCTTCAGTCTTTCTGTGCCACTTGCTTTGTATAGGCTCTATTTGCTCTTATCCATTCTAGACCAACACTTGCATGTTCTTGTGGGAAGTTAGTCACTTACAACCTAGATCTTGAGACAGATGTGAATGCATGGATTTCATGATCACTCACTTGCTATATAGGATGTGATATATAGTAAGGAAGCTGTGAACGCATAGATTTCATAATTACTTAAATCCTATGTAGAATGAAGCACAATGTGTTGTGACCATGAATGTATGGATTCACTGACCACTCACTTCCTAGCTAGGATACAACGAGTATGGTACATCATGAGATGGGTGTGGAAGTATGGATTCAATGATCACTCACGATCTAGATTGCATACAAGAGATGCAATACATCATGAGAGGGCTGTGAATGCATATATTCAACAATCACTCACATGCTAGATGAAATGCAACAAACACAATTTGTCATAGGAGTGTGAAAGCATGAATTCCACAATCACTTACAAGCTGGATAGGATGCAACAAGTACAGTATATTATGAGATATCTATGAAGCATACATTAAATGATCATCCACCACCTAGATGAGATGGGACAAGATAATATGCTGTGAGAGAACTGCAAAAGCATGGATTTGACAATTACTCACAAGCGAGATGCGATGCGATAATCACAATATGTTGCAAGATAACTGTGAAAGCATGGATTCAAAGATCACTCACTTGCTAGATGGGATGTGACATGCACAATACATTGTAAGATGATATGAATCCAAGGAGTCACCAATCGCTCACATCCTAGATGGAATTCAACAAGCATGATTCATTATGAGACTACTGTAAAAGCAATTTGACAATTACTCACAAACTAGATGAGATTTGACAAGTACAATACATTGTGAGACAGCTGTGGATGTATAGATTCCATGATCACTTACTTGCTATATAGGATGCCACAGCCACAAAACATCATGAGAGGACTAAGTGCATGGATTTGATAATCACTCACATCCTAGATGGGATGTGATCAACCTGAGATGTTGTGAGATGGTGGTGAAAGCATGGATGCAACAACCACAATACATGATGGGATGGCTGTGAAAGCATGAATTAGATGACCACTCACTTCCTAGTGGATGGGATGCCATAAACACAATATGTTGTGAGCTAGCTGTGAAAGTATGGATTCAACAGCTATATGGGATGCATTGGCATAAGACAGCTGAAAATCAGTGAAATCAACAATCACTCATATCTGAGATGGGATGCCAGATGATATATTGTGAGATGGCTGTGAATGCATGGATTCAATAATCACTCATAAGCTAGATGAGGTGCAATAAGCAGGATACATCATGGGATGGCTTTTGAATACATGGATTTGACAATCATTCACTTGCTACACACTTTAACCAAGGTAACATCTTACTAATATGAAAATTCATTTATGTTGGACTAAAGTGGTATAGACATGTTATCATCATTTTCTGTTCCTTGTTTACTGGGCAATCTGTTAATCATGGACATTACCACTAGTCTGGGAGGTAGCTGATATCCCACATCATATATATTTAAGTGACCCACTGTGTTGTCACTGAGACATCATGGACCAAACATAACCATGACATTTTTGGTGAGATGGTATAGTGATGTTGGGTGTGAATGTCTGATGGATGTTTGAATTTTCACACAGTGAACAATAGGGGCAATACAACTGTATATCATAGTAAATATAGACACTGTTATGATCTTATCATGAATGACAAAACCACAAGGCTCAGTGCTAACTTGCAGGCTACACAAGTCCTGGCTCGACAATGAAGAAGAGGGTAAGAGTCTTCTCTGTTCCAAGTATCTATGGTCTGTCACCATCACTTCTAACATTGTTTGGTCACCCAAATCTGCCATGCTTTTGATGTGGTATTTTCCAAAATATGATAACTTCCAGTGATTGCCTGGTTTATTTTCTCTTGTATTGCATTTCACCTGTGGTGAATGTGCTGAGATTCCCATTGAGGATATAAATCTGGATTTGCTGAAATGCTCTAATCATTACACAGAGGATGGCTGTGTTGTCAATGACATATGGCTAGATCATTCATGTATACCTCCATCGTTTCCTATATTTCATGCTGATCTTTAGAATATTCTTCTTGCTACTGCTGATTTGAATATGGTGGAAGGTGTACCATGTGCGCTGCAACTGTGTTTATTATATTGAGGATCTCTTGCAAAGGGGAACATGCCAGATCTTGCGCTTGCCAACCACTTGTACATCAGTGGAGTATCTGTTGAGTTAAGTGACCTAACCATTGTTGAGGAAGTGCTAATTGCTTGATGTCACACTAAGTTGTGCATGATACAGCTTAGGAAGTCTGTCAATGGACTGGTTTCAAATGCACAATAGGCAATGAGAGGTCACATTATTGTATTTTCTCAACAGCCAGAGTTCATCTTGGATTTGTTACCTTGTTCTGTTAATGATGTCACAACATATATTTGTGTTGTGTTTGTGGGTTCATGGCCCCCAACCTCTGAGTGGTTGCATCAACATCCATGTCCTCTTTTTGTTCATAAAAAGAAAGTAGCATGCACTATAGTGGTTGCAGATTCATAATTGTTTTTACAAAGATATTAGAATCAACATGAATATATTGAATAGTTTGGAAGAAGAAAGTATATTACTCATACATATTGATGTCATATCATTTATGTTGGTGCAAGAGAGCGAGCTATATTCCTCCTCCAAATAAGTTGTCTGTGTAGGTGAATGATGCTGATGTCTTCCAGTCAGTGGTTGTTATGAATGTAGATGCAATGTCTTCTCCATCATTCCTAATATGGTAGTAGAGGATTTATGTCAACCATTTGTTACTCAAAGAATGCTGACTGCATTAGGTAAAACCTTGCTTGTAGAGTGATAATGTCATGATTGCACAGAAATGAAAAAGGCACACCAAATATATTATATGCAACTCAATGAATAGCTAAAGTAGCTGCTATCATAAATCACAACTTTATATGTAGTCACTCCTGCATGCTTTCCAGGTACACCATGAATTATTGTCTTGAAGACAAGTGTGGCCCCTGCCTTACTACCTTACCCTCACTTTCACTCATTTTGCTGTCTCACTTTCACCATCTCAATCAGGCCACTTAGGTGAAAAGAGTGAATCAGGACTCATCGAGGGCAATGCACTATGGCAGAATGACCCATATGGCTCTAGAAACCATGGAAAATGCCCTGGAAGTGACAATAAGCAGCATGTTGATGATACCAACTCAGAAAGTTGAGATAATGGGCCTAGAAGCTATAGAGGTGAGTTGGTCAAGTTGGGAAGTGTGGGAGATGAAGCACTGTACTAGAGTGATGGGTAATATATTGGGATTGATGGAGAACAAGGTGGGAAGGATAGTGCACCAAGCAGCCCACATTATGGCTTGCAATAAGCCAAAATGAAGAAAGGTTTTTAGTGTTTGTTCTTTGTATTTTTAAAATGTCTATCCCTTCCCCCTTCTTCCCCCCTATGTCAACTCAAAGAACAAACACTGAAAAAGACACTCTGAATGACATTCAAGAGAGGCTCTTGGGTGGTGCTCTTGCAGTTCCATAGTGTAGTACTCAAATTATGTTGCAACCTCTTGTGTAACATATCCTAACCTCACTATGACATCATGGAGTCACACTCTACTAATCTGCAAAGCAGGATCAGTCCATTTGACCTCATGCCAAGAAAGGTTCAGACAAAAGAAAATAGTAAGTCAAAGTTTTACCTTATGTTGAGATAAAACATGTACCCTACCAATTGATGTTAGAGGCTGCTATTTAGAACAAAGGAGGCAGTATGTCAGAGGCTTTTGTCCAGCAAAAAGAATAACTTGAGGGTTCAGAAGGGAAGCTGACAGTAACAACAATGACTGATTCAAATGATGATATAGTAGAACTATGCCATTAGGCTAACCAAAAAAAAAGGAAAGTGGATGTCAATGCAAATGTGGTAACCATTCCTCTGTGGTATATCTGAGCCTAGACAAAAAGCCTGACAGAAAAGAGCCTATAGCAGTTTCCCATTCAGCTGCACCTTCATAGTGTAAAGTAGAAAAGGCACACATATTCTTTTATCCTTCTTTTCAAATATGAAATCTTCATAACAGACAAACAGACACTGTCTTTGTCTTGGGCTTTTAGACTTGCTTCCTTGCCATGAAGGATGCTTGAAAATCAGCATCTGACACAAATGTAGAACCAAAGTGTCTATACTAGGTCAAGTACATTGTTAGCTCACTGCATCACCATTGAAAGCTCATGTCTTTTGCAGATGTTGTCCATAGGTCACCAGTATATTAGGGCAGTGGCTGGTGTTCATTAGCTGCTTGACTGACTAAAAATGGACTGTGAGTGTCAGATGATGTGGGGCTAGAATAAGTACACACACAAAATTTGCTTTGAGTAGGCTTGGTGTGGATGCAAGTGAAGGTACAAGACTGGCAGTCTGGCAAGAGCAGTATGAACAGAGGGATGAAGGGAAATATGGACCAGAGTGAACTTGAAATTAGAGGTCAACAAGATTGCAGAAATGACCAGGAATGCAATCAGAGATATATTAGACATGAAGTTCCTAAGAGGATGATAAAAGCATGTAATATAGAGACCAGAGAGCCTGCTGAGGGCCTGTGGTAGCAAGGTTGAGGCTTGTGGATTAGTGTTTTGAGGTCCAGTTGCAACTTTTAAAAAGACTAGCAACTAGATTGGACCACAACTAATTGCAACTGAACTGTAGTTGCAAGTTGTCTTCATTTCAAAAATTGGCAACTGCAATTGGCAACCAGTTATAACCAGTCATTTTGGCAACCAGTTGCCTTGCCATAACTAGATCCACTTTCCATAATTTGTATATTTTTAGGAATTTATTTGAATTTTATACAGATTAATCAATGAAATTTTAACATCCAGGTTGGAAATAGCTATATCTTAGTCATTTATGGATAGATTTACATGGTCTTTGATCAATCTGAGAGCTAGGCAAGTTAGCTAAATATTATAACCTTATTGTGAATGACAGACCACAAGGCTTAGGACCACCTTTTAGTGTACATGGCTACTGGCTCAATGAAGAGGAGAAGGGTCTTCTCTAGCTAACTCAGTCTATGGTGGCCAAAAGACCAGAGCAATTACTATGAGAGGTAATCAAATGGATTAGACTGGGATTTCCAGTCACAAAGTGTCTACTTATATATGTTACAGGCATGCGCACAAACCATGCTATGTATGAGAGGAAATACCATAAATAGACTAATGATAGAAGCAACAGTGGAAGAAAGATAACAGAGATTAAATGGGGCTGTGTGAGAAGAGCAGAAATTAAAAAGGTGTGGTTACCACAAGGTGTAACATTATCGATTCTAGACCTAGTTATGTGATGGTTACCATGATCATGTGCACAAATCATGTGACTGAAAGTTTGTTAAGTCCAAAAGTTTGAAAATATTCATATTATAACACTAAATGCCATACAGCCATCACTTAGCCTGAAAACTGGTTGCAACTAGTCTTTTTCAGTTTAGTTATAAATTGCAATGCCTAGGAAATTAAAAAAACCAGTTGCAGTCCAGTTGCCTTATTAGGACATGGGAAAACTAGACTGGACCAAACTTTAAAACACTATTGTGAATAGTCTGGCAGAGAAGATGACTAGGAGAGGATGGGCTAATCTAACATAGTACTGAGGGATGACTGTGAGAGCAAGAAGAGACAAAGTAGAGGTTGACTTGCATAATACTTATTTCCAGACTTGGCAAGCCAAACAAATTACCTACATGGAAATGGCCAGTTCTTAGACTACTATATCCAGTCTGTTGACAATAGCTTATATACCATGACTGTAACCAGGCCACACCCAGTTTTCATCAAGTACTCAATTCTGACAATGCATTAGCTTGCTAACATGCCAACTTGTAGTCCTCTGGTATCCTAGAATTCCTAATGTGCAACAACTGGATCAAGCCCCTTTTGACTTGCCCATGAACAGGATAGGCTTTGTGCCCATTTGAAACTTGCTGGAGACTTTGTGTCAATAGCAGGCTCTCTTTGGACTTCATGTCCAGGATCTTTCTTCCCTCTCCTCTTTTTCCATTGCACTTGCCTCACCCTTTAAGACTTTTCTAATTCAAGCTTGATAATCTATTCTTGCTGCCAACTCCACTGTATTGGTGTTCTTGTCTCCTTCACCTGACAGTTTGATGTACACATTTCTAACTAAGCTTTAGGTCTTTCTTCTCTTTCCACACTGTGTTTGCACTGGCTATCTGATAGCATGTCCCAATATATCCTTACCATTTTAAGTCACAGAATCCATTGCATTAGTCCTACACTAACACATTGATCTTCAAACTTCTAACTAATCTTTTATATCACAGACAATGTCCTCTCACACTTTCTCTGTCACTAAGCCCACCAGAGGCAAGCCACATACATATATTCTAGCCTACTGGTACCTCTCTAAGCTGACAACAAGGATTCTCAACAACAAGCAAGCTTATGGGTCTCAACACCACTATTCTTGCTTATTATGACAACTTCATTCTCCAGAAAGACTTGGCCCACAGGAATCTCAATTGCACCACTCTTGCAAATTGATTGGCCAGGGGGACTTTATGGCTATCAGTTGGTTTCCAATTGATCACTTGATCACTGACTAAGTCTTTTTATTCAAGTTGCCAAATCTAGAGTCTTCATTGACCAACTGACCATCAATTAGCTGAGATACATAGTCTACTACCACAGTCTGATGCACAAAAAAGGAATAGACTGGAAGGACTTTTGGTAAGTTGTGCTGTAAAATACTTTTTGGAATCATTTAGGTGCCCATCAGTCAATGAGAAACTTCCTTAGTTATGAAAAAGTTGTTGAATTGCCATTCATTTCTGTTGCTTTGCAGATGTTGGAAATTGTAATGCCTCCAGCCTGCCACTTTTGGCACATTGTTTGTTTTTGCAGGAAGCAATAGGTATGTAAACTGCTTTTGATAACCCTCTTGTGGGCTTTGCTTCCAGCTTGGCATCAATTGTGATTAGTAAGCCTGGACCTAAGCACTGTGGCCTTATTTTGTACCCCCCCCCTTAGGCTCTTGCTCCAATACCCTCACTCACTCGCTATGTCAAAGAAGAAATGCCAAACTCTGACCACTGCTGTGTGCACAATCCATGCATCAGCATAAGAATATTTTATGTTTTGTTTAACTTTTGGTGTTTACTTTACTATAGACCAACTCATATCTAGGAGCAAAAATCCCCTATAGTGGCCTGCTGTCTTGTTCACTGATGGACCCCCATACACACCTTCAAATATCATAGGACTACTACAACAGAGATGACATTGATATTGATCCCACTTTCTTCTTTCCCACCTACTTTCTTCACAGTGACTTTATCAATAGGCAGCAGAGGCCCCAACAAGTGTTGTTGGATATCTTCACAGGGCTCATCAAGAGCAGTACCTATTGCAACAAGAAAAAGTGCTGGAACATTTAAAAAGCAAAAGATCTAACTGATGAGTAAGAGATGGCTTGCTTTTTCAACAAGGTAAGTGATCCAATGGGTCTGTTGATACTTCCACTGACTAACAATAACACTAGCTGGCCAAGAGAGGGTATATTAATAGTGAAACCCATCAGATATGTCATGTTTGGTGCTCACACAAGTGACTTTTGGCAGAAAAATCAAGGAAACCAGATGTAATATTGGTTTCTGTAGCTCATGAAAGCCAAGAGCATGTAAATTTTTGTGCCATGTCGACTGCTTGTGAAGTGAAGTACATAAAGAAGGATGAACTCATCAAGAACACAATGTTTCAGCTTCTTAAGATTACTGGATGGATCAGTACCACACAGTTATCCCACTGATTCTTTATTGGCTTTACTGTTTGCAGTCCTGTTCTCATGCTGATTCTATACACTCACACTGTCACCATCATCTTCAACAAATTGAACCTTCATAAATAACCATAAGACTTTCTCCAAATTCTTCTTGGACTTACCTCCAGTTTTACTGAATGGAATGGATTCAACAAAAATTTCTTTCATAATGCAATAAAGGGATTGATGTTGACAATCAGGAACCACTCCATTGAAGTAACAAATTACCCTATCTTTATCTTGCTCTCATCATAAACCAAATCTATGAAAGTCTGGCTATATAAGGTTGTTCAGGCAGCCTGATCTTGATGCTCTGAGGATCCTGCATTCAAGTGGAGCATCCTCAAGGACTGTTGAATGGAGTCGCATCTTATGTTGGATATCAATATATATAGGATGCTCCTTGAATGGGAGCCTAATAAGTTTGCTAATCAAAAGGAAGCCTATATTTTCAGAAAAAAGAACCAACTTAAGATTCATGTAGGATGTCACCAGTTACATGTCACCTGGGATGACAAGTGTAACCTCCATAGCATATCTATTATCCTGATTAGTAAGAAGGTAACCTGCTTCAACCCAGGTCCCAACAAGTTTCCCAGGAAGAAAAAAGTGATCAACTCAACTAATAACATCCTCTTTTGATTTGGCTGTTCTACCCCTGTGAGTCAACCTCAGACACACATCCAAGTCATATATGAAACCATCAGTGCCCCATTTGTCTGGTTTTCCTATTTGCACAAGTTCTTAAC
The DNA here is from genome assembly GCA_038092795.1 of Boletus rubissimus. Lineage (NCBI taxonomy): Eukaryota > Fungi > Basidiomycota > Agaricomycetes > Boletales > Boletaceae > Lanmaoa > Lanmaoa rubissima. The sequence continues at coordinate 38,377 of JBBPQZ010000009.1, forward strand.
CATGATAATAGGTGCTGCAGTAGGTGAGCATACCTATAGTATATTTCATGTGTGATGTGAGACCAACAGCCATTGCCAGATCTTTTCAACAGCATGTGCAAATTGGTCCTGCAATGTGATGCTAGCAACACAAATGTCCCCATTGTCATTAACAACCTCAAATCTGAAAGTGTGGTGCCTGACTGGCCTCAAAAGGGATACACAAAGTGAGATGGGATGTTGGATGATCAGGACTACACTAAGAACCAAGACCCTTTGCAGGTGTTCCTAGAGCAAAAGGGCACCATGATGGTGAGCATCCTATCCAGAGTTAGAAATATTCAACATCTTCAATTTTTTCCCTTCCACAGGGCATTTTTCCTTTTACAGCCTCAGAGCTTCTCTTGGACCATGACCAAGGCAATGAGGTGGGAATGCATGAGATCCACCATAACTTGAAGTTACTTTTCTGGCTGATGTGAATCACTACCATCAATCTAGAGGATCCCTTCAATCAATATTAAGAATGGCAAGCCACCACTAGCACAACAGATGAGCCCTTTCTGGATAACATGTGGAGACCTGTCAATCCAGCCAGCAATATCAACAGCATACCTTTCTAGGCCACACCCAGCCTTCACAAATGCAGTCAGGGCAAAGTTTATAAGTGAAAATGTGCTATTCCCAAGCTTTCATTTACAAGCTACATATGCAGTTACTGGACAAATGGTGAGCATGGTGTTACCTTCCTCATAGACATGAACAACCTTGCTAGGTACTTTAGACACACTAGTCATTATGATTTAGCCATAAAGAAGTTCATCTTGGGTCCTCCATCCAAATGCATCACCTCCTTCATATTTATCAAGATCCTCTAGGAGATGCAGGAAGCTATCTGGCCTGAAAAAGACTACCCATCAGATCAGCAAATTCAAAAAGGTCATACTAGGTACTGGAAACTGTTTGAAGGCCAAAGTGGGCTTCAGGCTTCAATTCTTGATCTGCCTAGGATGCTCATCCAGTCTTAGGGCCACCATGGCATGACTCATAAATAGATGGCTGCTAGTGCTACAACTGCCAGCATGTGACAAAATGAGAGCAAGTATCCATCTCAAGACCCTAATCTATATTCCTCCAAACACTTCTGGAGAGAAAATATTGCAGTGAGCCCACTTGTTTTGAATCCATCATGACCCATTGTTGAACTTGAATGACTGTAGAGCTCTTCTAGGAGCTCCAAGGTACCATTCTGAGTGTGAAAGTTTGAGTTAGCCATTAGATACTGTTCAAGTCATATTACTAACCAGAAATTTGGCAATGTAAAATATACTTATATACTTGTATGCATAATCTACTATGCAGCATGAGAGATCTATGCCTCATCTACTACAAGAAGTACTGTTGTTCAGATGGCTAGAGTCCACACCCTTTGTAGGTGATTTACACTGCAACAACCAATAAGTCTCCCTATACACAAGTTGAGAAACAACAAACCTTTGGTATTCAAAAAAATGTTGTAACCATTCACTTAAATGACATGTTAGACACAGTGCATCCAATTGTCTATCAAGAAAGAAAGCTTACTGGCTTACATTGACCTACAGCCATCCATTGTTATAATATGAACATTTTCAAACTTTTCGGACTTGTATCTTTTCTTTTCTCAGTCACGTGATCTGTGCACGTGACCTTGGTAATCCTCACATGACCAGATCTAGAACTAATGACGTCATACCACGAGGTGACCTTGCCTTTTTAATTTCCGCTCTTCTCATACAGTTCCTTTCATTTCCATTATCTTTCTCTCACAATCATGGAATCACTTAGTCTATTTATGGTAATCTCTTCCACGCATAGCATGGTCTGTGCGTGCACATGTACAATATATAAAGTAGCACTTTGCAACTGGAATTCCCAGTCTAATCCATTTTGTTCACCACGATAGTTATTGCCTTGGTCTTCTGGCCATTGTAGATTGTGTTGAGCAGAGAAGACCCACATACCCTCTCCTTGAGCCAGGAATCGTGTATCCTGTGAGTAGTCCCAAGCCTTGTGGTTTGTCGTTCGCGATAAGATCATAACACTTGAATTAGACTATATACACAACGCTCGGGTCCCAGAGCTAAGGGAACAAGAGTTACTACCACTTGATGGTAGTGAGACCAGCACTTGTTCCACACTGTTTGTATATGGTCGTCCACTGTCATAAATACGGATAACATTGCTACTGGGCATAGAGTACTAGCCCCCATCATCAGCTGAGTGCCTAGCTGTCCATGTTGGTACTATGCCGGTGTACCCAGGTTCGCGTGATCACCTGTGACACCATGTCTAATGCGGATAGTATTTCTGTACGCTGTAGCCAGGTGGATCTGGTCTCCTCCACACATTCTCGTATTACATATTTCACTTTGGATTCTAGTTTAGGTCGCTGCGGCCACCTTCATCATTGTATTTGGAGAAAACAATATTACCTCTGATCAAAAAAGTACTTTTTCAGACAGCAAGTTTGTAGGCTGCCCAGAGTGTGGTTGGAATAGTCCACACAATAAGCAGTTGAAAGAAGATTTTCAAGATTCCATCCCGATCCCGCACCCACAAGATCTATTGGCCTTCCCACAATAAACAAAGAACTGAACACCACTCATTCTCCTTCGAATTCTACGGAGACAAACATTTCCGCTTCTACCTCCGCCCTACCCGCTATCTTAAACCTATAACCAAGTATGCCGACATCAGTGGACTTAGACGATCTTGTCACAAGGCTCTCCGCCCTAAACGTAAATCAGGAGAAAAACAATGTAACCAAAAAGATTGTTGATCCTGATAAGTAGGATAACGATCGCTCCACCTTCCGTCTTTGGTGGGTGAAGTTGCATTTATGGGTGGATGCCAAATACGGAAGTCGGACAAGCTGAGATATATTGCTGTCCTTTCATGTTTTGAGAAGAAGGCGGATGGCTTCGCCCAACTTACGTTGGAGAAGTACCTCGACGATGAGGAAACCGAGGTCAAAAATGGTCAGGATGTCATTATCGGCACCAAAGGAGATTTGGCTTGGCCAAGTTGGTCTAAGCTGCAAAAGGAGATAAAAGACTACTTCCGGATTGATGTGCTCTCCTATGAGTCATTTCGGAAGTTAGAAGGTCTCCGACAAAATGGCCACCCCATTGATCTCTTCCTCCAACGGTTTGAGGTTCTTCAAAATGAGGCAAATATTGAGGATTACCATGCTATTACACTCCTCAAGAAAGTGGTTGACTACCACATTTATGAAAGGGTCTGGATGAACCATCCTGAATTAGAGTTCAGCATTGATGAGCTTAAGGAAAATTATAGAGCTGTCAGCAGAGCTTATGAGCAAATGGTGATAGAACACAGTCCTCCCATCAATTCCTGTTTCGTCCCACAGTCTCAGGGCCATTATCCATACCCACCTCCTTCTCAGCCTCCCCCCCCACAACATCTGCAATTTATGGCAGTAGGAACTCAGCCAGGCCGTGGCGCCCCCATGGAGATAAGTGTGCAGCAAGCTGCACCCACAAGGCCAGACACGAGAACTTGTTTCTTGTGTAATCTTCCTGGGCATATCAAGCCCGATTGCCCCAAGAACCCTTACCGACGTCCGCCCCATCCTCCGCAACAGCACCAGCAGGTCGTATGGGATTACGAGCAAGGTACTTACATACCTGTTCCTGAATATTCCCAGGTGCAAATGGTGCAACAAGTCATCTCCCATCCCCTCCCCATTCCCCTGGTTTGGCACTGGTAGTAGCAATGGCCACACAACAATTTGTCTCGGATGAAGCCGAGGCTTATTACAGGGATAAATTTGAAGTCGAAGCCAAGCAACACATGGCAGAAGCTTTAAAAGGATACAGCACGTAGGAGTAGAGGGTTCCTCCATGCCTGGACCTATTTCTTCTTCTTCTTTTACATCTTGTTCTGATTCAGATTTCCTCATTTCTGATTTGTCATCTGTATTACGTAGTATGTCTGCTTCTTCCGTGAGAGCGTCTCAATTGAGTGTGGCACCAGAATTAAATAATAGTGTGCTTAATTCTCTTCAAAAACAACAAAAAATCAGTTCTATTTATAAACCCCTCTCATGTGTTGTGACTTCCCAGCATTGCACAATGACATTGTCATTCGGTGGAGAGTTCTCGCTTGAGACTGTCATACATTGCCAGTGGGATGGTTAGTGGGAAAGTCACAAGTTCAAAGCTCTCTTGGACTCTGGTGCTACCCACACATTTATTGATTGTGATTATGTTATTCATCATGGAATTCCCTTCTTTACTCTTGATAACCCGATTAAGGTACATAACGCTGATGGATCAGAAGGCGCTATTGGCCAAATCCAGCATGCAGTAACTCTGATCGTGGAAATTGCTGGACATTACGAAACTATAGATGCTTACATATCTAAACTTGGTACACATCACATGAGTATCAGGTATGATTGGCTTTTCCGCCATAATCCCAAAGTTGACTGGGTGCAGAAGATTATTTCATTTCCACACTGCACTCAGTATTGCAAAATTATGGGCGTTGGCCCCCCTGCTTCTAATTATTTTGGACCAGAACCTTCCTTTTTACGTACGATAGAAGAAGGACTAAAAGAACAGGTTCCGGAAATCTATCACGAGTTCCTCGGGGTATTCTCAGAACAGGAATCAACTAGAATGCCGATATGAAAGCCTTGGGATCATGCTGTAGATCTCAAGCCAGACTTCATTCCGAAGAAGGGTTGAGTAATTCCCCTATCGGATATCGAAATGGACGAAGTTCATACATTTATTGATAAGGAGCTCAAAAAAGGATATATTGCTCCTTCCAAATCACCTCAAACTTTGCCTGTATTCTTTATTCCTAAAAAGGACGGTGGAAAACAGATGGTCATCGACTATTGTTACCTCAATGAGGGTACCATCAAGAATTCCTATCCGCTTCCTTTGATCCCACAGCTCATTGATTGGTTGAAAAATGCTGACATGTTTATGGCCCTTGACTTACGTTGGGGCTATAACAACGTGCGAATCAAGGAAGGCAATGAATGGAAAGGTGCCTTCGTTATCCCAATCGGAGCTTATGAACCAACGGTAATGTATTTCAGAATGACTAATTCCCCTCCCACTTTCCAACAAATGATGAATGATATATTTAACGACATGTATGCCATTGTAATTATTTATATTGACAATTGTATGATATTTACGTCGAAGAAGACTCAAGACTCACACAAGGAAGTCATAAAAGAGGTTCTGCGTCGTTTACGTGATAATGACCTTTATGTCAAACCTTCCAAGTGTCACTTCTCAAAGAATAAAGTGGACTTTTTGGGCATGGTTGTATCTAAAGAGAGGGTGGAAATGCAGGAAAAGAAAGTGGCTGGGGTTATAGATTGGCCAATTCCCACCAGATTAAAACAGCTTCAGGGTTTCCTTGGTCTATGTAATTATTATAGGCATTTCATTTCAGGCTTTGCCGAGATCGCACGCCCCTTGAACGATCTTACCAAGAAAGACATTCTGTTCACATGGGGTCCTGGTCAACAAGCGGCATTCAATGGCCTCAAAAAGAAATTTATTACCGCCCCTCTTCTTGCTTATCCTAATCAGAAACAAGAAGTACAGGTTGAAACTGATGCCTCAGATATCGCCACGGGAGCTGTGCTCTCCACTTTATGCAACAATGGTAATTGGCGACCTGTCACCTTTATTTCTCATTCCTTTGATAGCACAGAGTGCAATTACCCTATTTACAATAAAGAATTGCTTGCAGTAATTCGGGCACTGGAAGAGTGGCATCATTATCTTATTGGTCGCAAAAGATTCGAGATCTGGACCAATCACAAGAACCTGGAATATTGGAAGAAACCGCAGACACTTAGCGGTTGGCAGGCTCGTTGGCATGCCATACTTCAGGAATTTAATTATATCTTTGTTTACAAACCGGGTTCTTCGAATGGCCGGGCCAATGCACTTTCTCGTCGTCTAGACCATGGTGAGGCAGTGCAGGATCATAATGCCAATATTACGGTCTTGCCTCCCACTGTTTTTATTAATTTGGTTTCTCTTTCTTCGAACTTTCTTTTGGAGTTGGAATCGGAGTCTGCTTCTCTCAGAGTGGATGCCATCAACGACTTCCTTTTTGATGCTTCTATGAATATTTTCAAAAATGACAAAAACAAAGTTTTCATACCTCCATCTTTACATACTCGCCTTCTTACCCTTTGCCATGATTCTCCTATTGCCAGTCATGGTGGACATTCTAAAACTATTCATACTCTCACTTGATATTTCTCATGGCCTGGTGTCACCAAAAATGTTAAAACATACGTAGATAGCTGCCAAGTGTGCACCCTCACGAAAAGAAAGTCAAAAGCACTGGCAGGAAAACTCCTCCCTTTGCCTGTGGCTAAAAAACCATGGGATGATCTCTCAGTCGATTTCATCACAGGATTACCTGAATCACATTCTTTTATGGCTATTTGTGTGGTAGTGGACCACTTCTCAAAAGAAGTTGTGTTCATTCCCACTTATGATACATGTTCCTTTTCGGACTTAGCAAAATTATTTAGAGATCATGTTTGATCCATACATGGACTCCCTTCTATGCTAGTTTCCGATCATGGTCCTCAATTTGTGTCTGCTTTTACCAAGGACTTATGTAAACTCCTCGGTATCTCCCAGAAGATTTCCATGGCCTATTATCCACAAACTGATGGTCAAACAGAGTGCATTAACCGAGATCTTGAGCAATATCTCCACGCTTACGTAGGAAAGAAGCAACATGAATGGGCTGACTGGCTCAAAATGGCCCAATTCTCTCATAATAATACCGTCACTACTGCTACCGGCTCTATCCCTTTCAACATCACACATAATTACGCTCCTTGCATGGGCTTTGAAGGGAGATTAGCTGGATTCACAGGAGAAGTGGGCCGTTCACACAAGGAAATAGAAGAAGCACTCGAAAATACTCAAGATCACATGATCACTTCTGTGAAGAAAAGTCGTTCCGAAGCCCGGAGTATTCTATTGGCCAGCAAGTCTGGTTATCCACCGACAAACTTAAACTTCCTTATATGGTAAAGAAATTAACACAAAAATGGATTGGACCTTATGTTATCATTGCGGTCCTTCCTAACGCCATCACACTTAAACTCCCCAATGCAGTTTGCATTCATCCCACAGTCAATATCTCTCACATAAAACCATATTGGAAAACCTTACCAGGACAACCCAAAGTCTGACCCGATGCGATTGAAGTAGACCAGGAAGGGGAAAAACAATTTGAGGTGGACTACATAGCCTCATCGCATCTCAAAAATAGGAAGTTGGAGTATTTGGTGCATTGGAAGGGATATGATGAAACTGATCATACATGGGAATCTGCAGATATCATAAACACTGCCCCTCTGGCAATTGCCAATTTCCACAAATCTAATCCCTCCACTCCTTGTAAACTCCGCAGACTCATGGCTTTTTCCTTCGCCTCTCTCTTTTCTCCTTTCAAAAACTTTACAGTCATGGAGCCTATCATGACTTGCCTGGAATTCAAGTCATAAAAAGGGGGTAGTGTTATAATATGAACATTTTCAAACTTTTCGGACTTGTATCTTTTCTTTTCTCAGTCACGTGATCTGTGCACATGACCGTGGTAATCCTCACATGACCAGGTCTAGAACTAATGATGTCATACCACGAGGTGACCTTGCTTTTTTAATTTCTGCTCTTCTCACACAGCCCCTTTCATTTCCATTATCTTTTTCTCACAATCGTGGAACCACTTAGTCTATTTATGGTAGTCTCTCCCACGCATAGCATGATCTGTGCATGCACATGTACAATATATAAAGTAGCACTTTGCAACTGGAATTCCCAGTCTAATCCATTTTGTTCACCACGATAGTTATTGCCTTGGTCTTCTGGCCATTGTAGACTGTGTTGAGCAAAGAAGACCCACATACCTTCTCCTTGAGCCAGGAATCGTGTATTCTGTGAGTAGTCCCAAGCCTTGTGGTTTGTCATTCGTGATAAGATCATAACATCCATGAAGGTCTCTCATGTATGGCTTCCACTCTTGTTGGTGACTGGAAATGAAAATGATGATTGGCAGGCTGACATGACTTTCAGAAGGGTTGATCATGCTCATGTAAAGTCAGGTCCTTATTACTCTTCCTAATTATCTTTAGCAACCTTTTGAGCATTAGACTGTCCTTAGATCTGGCAGGACCAAAAATATTGCCTGGAGGTGCTTCTGATGGGAAGGCCATGGATAGGGTAGCATTTAACAGCTGTGTGACAGAATGGGATGTGGAGAGTGGCAATGCTATGTCCTCATGGAGATAGGTAGATAATGCCAGAAATAGTGGCTGCAGCAGCATTGACATATAAACAAGAGGAGAATAAAGTGATGACCAACCTCATCAAAATCAAACTGAGGTGCAGGGGTGCTCAATGGCACCTCAACCTATGCTGTCATGAGAACTTTCAAGGAGGAAAAGAAGAAACAAATATCTTGAGGAGATCACCATTGCAGTTTTTGCTATAGGTCCTAGGCTCAAGCAGGTCTGATTAGCATTGACACACCAGTAAGAGGAGAATAAAGTGACCACCAACCTCATCAAAATTGAATGAAGGAGTAGGCACCCTAACCTATGCCATTGTGAAAACTCACTTTGAGGGGAAAAGAAGAGGTGGAGACTTCGAAGGAATCACTGTTGTTACAACTCTTTCTTTTCTTCGTACTTCTCTTTCGACTCTGCTCCATCCATGTACTACCATCAGTGCTAGGACCCCTTATCCAACGGATCCTAGCACGTCCCACAGACTATATTTCTTTTCTTCGCCACTGGCTTCTCCAGCTACCTCCGTACCCGTGGCACATCCTCTTACCATATCTGTCTCGTTGATTCTCCCGCGATACGATGGCCACATGTTCTGCTCTTCATCTTTACGCGTCCTTCCTTTTCGGGCTTCCTTCCATTCCGTTATGCGTCTTCTTTTGATCCGTAACGCATAACCCTTTCTTTTCTAGTTCTTCTCGCATTTCTTACTACGGTCCGTGCGCGAGGAGACCGCGTATATAAACGACTCGAGTACCACCTGGATCCTTAGTTTAGACCTCCTTCGACATACCTTGTATCTCGTCGCCTAAGCAATCCAGTTGCTTCTCTTGTCTTACTCACCCCGCGGTTAGGAAACCCCTAGATCGCTTCCTTGATCGGCTTGTTCTTCAACTCACCGATACCTTGTCCACCATTGGAGGAATCCCCACAACGGAAGTACTGCGCGTCGGCTCCCAACCCAACTATCCTTGATCGGTTCGCTCCACGCTTACTGATATCCTCGAGGAATCCCCTCGACCCTTGCTGACAGAGGAATCCCCACATCAGAACTACTGCATCATCGGCCCCCAACCCGACTCCTTGTCTTCGAAGGCCCTTGCAATTACTCCTACCCCGGGTAGTCGTAACAACTGTGGCCTTCAACATATGTCTCAGACTTGATAAAATCCAATAATGTTGTGGGCAGTGGCTACAGCAATGTTAACACATAAATAAAAGGAGAATAAGAAATCACCAACTTTATCAAAATCAAACTAGGATGCAGGGGCGTGACTAATAGGAGAAAGAGTACATTGTGGATGAGGAGGATCTATGAGTAAACTATCATGGAGAACAAGTGGGAAATGAAGTTACCAGCTATCTGGAGAAAAAACAAAAGTAGAGGACATAGTAGATATAGCATAATGGTCTTGTGGATTTAGGATTTCATTGTTTTCAGGAGAAGATGGAATTGCAAGAGGAGAGATAGTAATAAGCAAGAAGGTTACCAATGTAGAGGGTAGGAATGTAGGAAGTAGTGGTAAAGTCTGGGGTGGAGTCAATGGACATGGTGGTTAAAGGTTAAGAGGAGAAAACAAAGGGGAAGAGGTTTTTATACTCAGTGAGAGCAGAGTTTGCATTTTTTAAATTCCACTTTGGGATCTAGATATCTTTTTCTGTAGAGTACCCTTTCTATTAGATCAGGAAGAAATAGTGTCCCTTTGATCCTTTATGGCAAATAATCTTTTCAATTTCATATTCTTTCTTGCTGTCAATAAAGTCCAGAGGGGATAAAGAGTACTTGGCTCTATGCATGTCATTTTCATGGTAGAATGTAAAGAGCAAGATATGGAAGACTAGGTGGATCTTCTATGCTTTTGGGAGGTAGAGTTGATAAATGATCAGGGATAATACTTTTGTGATGGTAAAAGGTCCTTCCTGTTTGGCAGCAAACTTCAGGTTAGAAATGGAGCATTTAAGGTTCCTGGTCTTGAGCCAGACCTTATTTCCTAGGACAAAGGGTTTAAAGTGGCAGTGGATATATGCAGCCATAGTTGGTGAGTGAGCTCATGAAAGGCTAAAGTTTCATCACAAGCAGCAGTGAGGTTTTTCTAGTGGATCTCTATGGTAGGAATGATAGAGTTAAAGATCATAAAGAGCAGGGCATGGGATTCATATCCCATCATTAGAAAGAATGGGGATTTGCTAGTAATTGAGTGCAGTCTGTGATTATATATGAACTCAGCGTAAGAAATAGAGTTAGCCCAGGATCCAGGATTGGATCTGTAGTAGATTTGGAGACAGGTTTCAATCTCCTGGTTGATTTGTTCCATTTCTCTGTCAGTTTGAAGATGATATACAATAGAGAGGGAAAGTTTGTACTTGAGAAGCCTTTCTAGCTCTTAGGCAAACAAACTCATGAACTGAGGACTTTAATCAAAGATGATCTTATCATAGAGCCTAAATCTGAGAAGCACTTTGTTAAAATTGAAAGAAGTAGAGTTTATCCCATATTATAAGACTACAACGGCACTCGATATGGAAAAGCTCTATCTTCATTATTGTTATGACTTATTGCCGAAACGTCTAGTCACTTCCACAAGGCTCAGACAATGCTTATAGGATACACTATTCCTGGCTCAAGGAGAGGGTATGTGGGTCTTCTCTGCTCAACACAATCTACAATGGCCAGAAGACCAAGGCAATGATTATCGTGGTGAACAAAAATGGATTAGACTGGGAATACCAGTTGCAGAGTGCTACTTTATATACTGTACAGGCGTGCACACAGACCATGCTATGCGTGGGATGGATTACCATAAATAGACTAAGTGATGCCATGGTCATGAGAAAAAGATAATTGGAGATTAATGGGGCTGTGTGAGAAGAGCAGAAATTAAAAAGGCGAGGTCACCTCATGGTCTAACGTCATTAGTTCTAGACCTGGTCATGTGAGGGTTACCATGGTCACGTGCACAGATCACGTGACTGGAAAAGAAAAAATCACAAGTCTGAAAAAGTTTTTGAAAATGTTCGTATTATAACAATTATATATGGAAGAACCACAGCCTCCTATCTTCGATTGTATCAAATTGCAGCCTGCAGTTTGCTTCCTAGGTTATGCAAGACATTTGTCATCACCTAGAAATTTCATCTAAATTATCCACCTCCCACCATCCACAAATAAACAGACAAATAGAGTGTATAAACTGAGATCTCTAGCAATATCTTCAGTTATATTGTAATGAGAAGCAGGACAAATGGGTCAATTGGTTACCCATCACTCAATTCTCCTATAATTTGAAAATGTCAACATCTTCAAAGAAAACACCTTTTGAAGTCACATACACTAAGCAACAAAACTGTTGCAATGTTTGGTAGTTTTGAAGTATATGTAATGTAGCAAGTCTGGATGTGGGAATTTCACTTGGCTCTAGTGAGATGAAATAAGATAATCACTCTTGGCTACAATTTACTCTTTGGGGGTCATGTGATTGCATTTGGAGGCTGTGCTGATATGGCCATTTTAAAATAGCTTGTTATTGCAACAGTTTTGTTGCTAACATTATAATATTCAGAATTGATATATTCTGACATGTTCTGACATAATATATGAGTCAGCAAATATACAATAATACTAATATGATATAGTCATGTCAAAATACCACTGTGGTTCCCACCACTATTGC
>JBBPQZ010000010.1:0-49270 GCA_038092795.1 Boletus rubissimus
CACTTAGAGTTTAGGGCTAGGATTAGGGGTTATTTGGAATTATTGTGTTTAGTGAAAAATGACCAAATATGCGGACAGTTTTTTGAGCCACTGTACCTCAACATTTACATCTTGAAAATGTCTATTCTCTTTTTTTTCTGGCTGAGCTAGATAATTGCCTGGGTCAGAAACTGTTCCATATATATGGAAGTGTGAGTGAATTCGTTTGACGGTACAAATAGATGTGTCAAGGCATATAAAGATTTGTTTATGATCCAGAAATCTTGAGAGCTGTATGATGGCCCATTGGATCTTAGAACTGGTTTTTTGACCTTGCAGCATGTCTACAACATGTTTTGAGTGCTGAATGACAGAAAGGAAGATGAAACTGACTGAAAAAAAATATCTTTAGACTTTGAAATTTTGAAAATCCAAAACTTTGTTTTTTCACTACTGGTCTACCTAGAGAGTGATTGCTGGGGTATTCTGAGTTGAATGGTATTGTTTTCATCAGGTTTTGGGTGGGTGTTGAGGTGCTATGGTTGACCAATGATCAGACATGTTTTTTTACATAATTTTCCCATATGCCAAGTTGACTGAAAAAGATAGTAATTAGAGAAACCCAGACCTAACACATTCTGCCCTTGCCTCAAGGCTTTGTGTTCCTCAGGAGAATCTCAAGATTCATACAATAGAAACAACAATATGAGTACCTTCTTGCTCACACTTCCTGCTTTTCCTACTGTATTGCCACCATAATTTTGTCACATGTGCACAAATGGCAGCAAGCTATGGAGATATGACCTTTGTGTGTGCCTGAGTGCAAGAAGTGCATTGTGATCACACCTAAACATCTGGTAGTTGTCTTGTATCATGGTGTCAAGTTTCTTTGTCTTTTTTACCACTTGATGGATGATGCCAAGACCAAAATAGTTATGCCCTACATAGTAAACATGTTCCAAACTTAGCAGCTATATCCTAACCTCATATCACAGGCCTTTTATTGGAATGGGAACCCCATTTTCCCTCAATCTCTATATATACTTGGTTATTTTGAGCTATCACTGAAATTATTCATACAAGTGCCTGTGACTATTGTTCTTCACCTCTGACTCAAAACCATATCTACTAATGGTTCCATCAACATACTGTATAACTTCCTTCAACCTTACTTTGTTCATACTGGTGGGTTTGTGATGAAAGAGATATCATTTGACTTGAAAACCAAGGAAAAGAGAAAAAGCTACTTGAAGAATGCCACTGAAATAGTGAAGAAGATCAAGGCTATTGTCTCTCTGTGGTGATTGTTGCCATCTCTACACCACTGACAATGATGAAGGTGATTTGTTTGCCAGTCAGAAGCACAACAAGTCCATGGCAGCTGATATTCAGGAGGTGTGTTGTGTTTGATTCTGCAGTTACTGTGTTCCTCATAATTGCTGACAGTTCTTCAATGTACTACTCAGCCCATTCAAGGATGTAACCCAGAATTCTATTTTATACATGTTTAGTTGTGGCAAATTTATAAGGGCAATCACAAAGTTCATTGTCCATTAATATTGTCATTCAATCAGATTGATACTATTATCATAGACTCAGTTTTTCTGCTGCTATTGCCTTTGATACTTGCCACTTCCATCCTTTTGTGGCATAGGCATTCTTTGTCACACTCACTGAACTAGTCATTCCTCAAAGCCACTTATTTGCAAATGCCACATCAGTTGCATTGGGAAAATCAAACAACCTCAATTGTCACTTCAGGGTCCATGTTCTACTCCTTTCTCCAGATCACAAGATTATTGTCATGGCAAGATACCTATGGGCATATCATGATTATCAACTATATGGAATAGATATTTCTATGCAGTGTTCAAGTTGTGGTGCCCCACAGGAAAAATGGAAGAAATACTACACATAGAGGTTATTGATTCCAGTGTTGCAATTCTCATTGACTAGATGATAGGCAAAAGAAACCCCATATGTTTGAGATGAAGAAGCTAAAGTGGCTAGCAGTTTTGCCTCATGGAAAATTTAACATGTTGGCATGAACAAGAAAATACCTGTATCCTACATTTGTAATGGCCCTGACCTAGGTTCTATTTAGTTTGCATGTTCTTCATTAAAAACAATTTTATCATCACTTGTCTTCAAAGCCATATAACTCTTTGAGGGATGCCTATAAACAAGTGGTAATTATTGAGTTATTGCAGGTGACACTGGAATAGCATGAAGATGGCCATCTGGAAACACATTCTAGAATGTACCTAACCTGACATCACATAGAAAAATGATAACTGCACCTTCTCTTTTCAGTAGCAACCCACCCCCACTGTTTTCATCCAGGGAAGATGATTCAGCAAGTGATGAACTCCACACTCATAGTCTAGGGTTAGAATTAGTGGTTATTGGGAATTATTGCCTTTAGTATAAAACATGCAAATATTAGAACACTTTTTTGAGCCACTGTATTATTTGATTATATGTCTTTGTTTGTTTATCAAACAGAGTCAACTACACCTCAATTTTATTATGATTCTATTGATTATATAAAAAGCTCAAAAACTATTGCAATGAGGCTATCACTTTGCAAGAAGAATATCTCCACAGGCACTGAGCCAAATCATATAACATAGAGGGCATTATTGTAGCCAAGGGTATGTACCATCATTTTCTTCAGCAAGGCTTAGTCAGACTTTCTCATGTGATTGCAGTGTACTTCATGCACTGTGTTAGGGTTAGTTATTACAATAGTTTTTGAGGTCACTGTATGATGCATGAATGCATGAATGAAGAAGAAGCTGAAAACAGTGAATTTCAGGCTCAAGATGGCTGTGCTTGCCTTGAAATCTGGGTCTGACTCTCTAATGTACTTGATGTACTGCAAGTCTATCTGATGTGAATCCTGTAGCAATGCCTGCTAGCAGTTCCTTTGCAGCATTGATGGTATGTTCCTACAGTGTTCACTATCAATTATTTAAGTCTGACATGATTTCAAGGTATTTTAAGTGGTATCACATGGCTGCTATATTTACAATTATGAAGAATCTGTTCAAGAGTTCATCCCAAAATAGGAGAATGAAATGTGCTCTTGTTCCAGGAGTAATCATCATCTGGCTTCTAAATGGCCTCTTTCATTGTTTGCAGCCTCAATTTGTGGAACTTGCTCAGAATGTATGCCAGGAAGTTTCATGGAACTATTCTACATATAATGAAAACATATTGAAACCAGAAGATTGAACTTCCCTGATGTACAATGCTGGTCTCTATTTTATCTGTGATATTGTGATTGATCAAAATGGAACATATTGTCTGCCTTATTACAAGTCTTTCTTCAAAGATGCTATTGTAGCTGCATTCAAGATTTTCTTTCAGTCAGATCTTGGAGACCATAGAGGATACTGACCTCAGCCAATGTAAGGCAAGGTCTAATCCAGAACACAGCAAGAACTAGATCATAAAGCAAACTCTTCACATGGATGACATTAGAGACAATGATTATGATTAAACAGGTGTAAGCATACCTGTTTACTGCCTTCCATGATATTCAAATAGGTGCAAATATCTCAAAGATACTGTCCTTTATCTGGTATCTGCCTGAGCATTTATGGTGTTCTTTGCTGCTGCTGATTGTGCATTTCTGTATCCTCTTATGCAATTTCCTCTCACTGTGATTTTACTTGCAGTGGTGATGGTTCTTTGTGTTTATGCAAAGTGAAACTGATCCAGAACAATCCTTGGCATTCTAGTTGAATGGCTAGATGGTTCCGGCCCCAAAGATGTTAACTTATGTTGATAGTTATCATTGAATTCATACATTCAGAGCCGTCTCACAATGTATCATACTTGTCATATCCCATCCAAAATGTGAGTGCTAGTAATAATCAAATCCATACCTTCACATTTCTCTCATGATGTGTTGTGCTTGTCGCAATTTAGGAAGTAAGTGATCCTTGAATCCATGTATTTATAGCCATCTCACAATGTCTCGTGTTTATATTTCACCTAGCATGTGAGTAATTGTTGATTTTGTGGATTCACATATGGAGCATTTCATGGAGTTTGGAGTGGAAAATAGACATGAGGTTATTACAAACTACCAATGAAATGATTTGGAGGAGTTTTCAATTCAAATTCAAAAGTTACTCAAGCAATTCTTTTTTGATATTCTTCAACATGCACTGGACCACAAGAATGCATATGAGGGCTTCTGGACCAACATTCCAAAGGAGTTATGGTCAAATGAAGCCATAGAACAATTATATCAAAGACTGGCTTTTTCTTTCACTGCTGCTCAATATATTGTCTCTAGTGACAAAATTTGAATGCTACACTTCAATAGGATGTTCTTTATACAGTGTCCTACTAGGATTGGTCAAAATTTCAAGCAAGCAACATTTTATGCTCAATAACTGAAGATGCATGGTTTTGTTAACCCTCTTTGACAAAGTGAAAGATATACTAAGGTTGAGCAAGACATTATATAATAATCATTAGTATTGGAAGTTGAGCTTTGCATCTCAAGTGGAACCAGAACCAAAATCCTTCAGATAAGAAATGTGAGGTTTGTTGGAACTTGTCAAATTTACAAAAATGTGCTCCATATATCTTGGTCCATCAGCATGACTGGAAAATCCTGGAAAATCAACTTATAGTTCTTGAAAATAGCAGCATAATATAACATTTTAACATGTGAACACCACCAAGATACCCAGCATACCAAGACTTAGTCACCTTGCTTACCCTTACATGTCTGACCCAAGGCTGAATGCTTGCCATTCCTTTCAGTTCACTAGCATCACCTTCTTGATTGGGTTTATTGATGACCTGCCTCTATTTAAGGTCTGCAATATGCTTACTTAGCTGATGTATGAGCTATCTTATGTCTTTCTCAGTTTCCTGTGTATTAGATGGCTATAATAAAGCTACTTTTCTATATAAATGGCAAATATTAAACTTACCTGAGTCCTTTAATCACCGAAAAAAAAAACAAAGAATCACAAGAACCTTGCTCATCTTTAACCATGCATGTGATTTTGTGAAAGATACACTTAACACATCCATGTTTGACATCAATTTCTTCATTGGGCCATATACAGGCTAATCCATGAAATCTACAAGCATCATAAACCTAAGCAAGGTTAGTAGATATGGATACTTCTTAGTGTTTAAAAATCCAGTCCAATCTGGTTTTCTACCTTCCAAATTAGGAAACCAGTCCTGGAAAGGTCTTAGGGACCAGTAACCAGCAACTGGTTTGAAAAAAACCAGTTCAAAGATAGGGGGCCATGTGCCAATTATAAAATATAACAATAATCCAATAACAGTTTGAAAGCCAATATGAAGCTCAGCATTCAGGCTAGACTTTGGGCTGTCCAGGTAAAGTTTCTCAATAAGGTTTTATGCAAGAAATATTGACCATGGGATAAATGCAAACAGCATTAGGAAGTTTAAGTATAATGGCATTGGGAAGGACTGTGGTAATAGTATAAGGTCTGATCCACTTTTGAGTTAACTTTTTTGCCATATATGGAAGCTTTAATTTATCTGTAGATAGTCAGACTTGCTGGCTGATGGAATACTCTGGGGCTTCTGAACAACTTTTCTTCACAAAAGCAATCATTTTTTCTCTAGTATTTTCCAATGCTTCTTCTATCTTCTTGTGAGAATGACACATTTCTCCTGCAAATCCAGCTAATCTTTCTTCAAAATCCATGCAAGGGGCATAGTTTTGAGTGACATTAAAAAAATAGAGCCAGTTGCTGTTGTGACGGTATTATTGTGGAAGAATTGAGCCATTTTTAACCAGTCTGCCCAATCATTCTACTTCTTTCCTATATAAGCATGGAGATATTACTCTAAATCTCAATTAACATGCATCATTTGGCCATCTATTTGAGAGTGATAGGTCATAGATATCTTTTGAGAAATACCAAGGAGTTTATATAAATTCTTGGTACAGTAACTCCAAAAACCCTTTCCATACTAACCCAGAATGTGGTGCATGAAGTGCACCACCAAACAGCGTGGGAATTATGCTTAGCATTGGTGGAGTTATACATAGTACATACTCTCGGCTACAATATTGCCCCTTAGGTCATGTGATTTGGTCCACATGCCAGAGAAATATAATCAATTTAAAACAGCAATACCATAGAAAGGGTTTTTTCACTTTTGAATTGATGACTAGGATCTTAGTCAAATCATGGAATATTTGCCATTGTTTGTTAGTACAAACAAAGATATACATGTAAATAGTATGTCTGAGTTTAAAAAAGTTCACACACTTCTTGATTCTCAATCACCATTATGATCAGATCCCTCTCTTTTGCTCAACAAAGCTCTATCCTTTCATTGCTTGATGCTGGCTGCTCTGGTGAAGCTATTGCCAAGCAAACTGGTGTTAGCCCTTCTGCAATATCCAAACTTTGCTCCAAAGAGCATTCTGCCCTTTCTAAAGCTGTTGGGGGTCGTCCTTCCAAGCTTTCCTCTACCAACATTCGACATGCCCAACATCTTATCACCTCTGGCAAAGCTGAAAATGCTGTCCAAGTGACCAAAGCCCTTACCACCATCATCAACCAACCCCTCTCTGCCAATACTGTTCACCTTCACTTGAAGAAAGCTGGTATAAAGGCTGTGGTGAAGTCCAAATGCCCCCTTCTCTCTCCTAGGCATCGCAAAGCTCATTTGGACTTTGCCTATGCCTACAAGGATTGGACTCTAGAGAACTGGAAGAGGGTAATATGATCTGATGAGACTAAAATCAATTGCCTAGAATCAGATGGGCGCAAATGGGCATGGAAAAGAGCAGGTGAGGGGTTTAGTGATAGGTTGGTGAATGGAATCCTCAAGTTTGGAGGAGGTTCTTTGATGATGTGGGGCTGTATGACTTGGAAGGACATTGAATTTGCTACCAAGATTAATGGTAGGATGGATGGGGACCTCTACCTTCAGATTTTGAAGGATGAGCTCCAGCAAACCCTGGAGTATTATGGTCTCAATCCTCCTGACATTATCTTTCAGCAGGACAATGATCCCAAGCATACCTGCAGGAAGGTCAAGAACTGGCTAGAGGAGCAAGAATTCAGCACTATGGTTTGGCCTGCACAGTCTCCCAATCTAAATCCTATTGAACACCTCTGGGGTTGTCTCAAGAGGAGGCTTGTAGAGCATGAAAACTCCCCCAATGGAATTCATGAATTATGGAAAAGAGTTCAAGTGGAGTGAGATAGGATACCAGTTGAGAAGTGTCAGAAATTGATTGAAAGCATGCCTAGAAGGGTTCAGGCAGTGCTTAGAGCAAAAGGAGGCTATACCAAGTACTGATAATATCCAAATACCCTTGTTATTTCAAAAGTGAAAAAACTCTTTCCATGGTATTGCTGTTTTGAATTAATCATATCTTTCTAGCATGTGGACCAAATCACATGACCTAGGGGGCAATATTGTAGCTGAGAGTATGTACTATGTATAACTCCACCAATGCTAAGCATAATTCCCATGCTGTTTGGTGATACACTTCACACACCACATTCTGGGTTAGTATGGAAAGGGTTTTTGAAGTCACTGTAAAAGCAGAAACAAATTGAGGTCTGCAATCTGAAATGAGAGTGAAAGATAGTTTGTGTGTACACCAGATGTGATCTCTAAATAAAACTGCTAAGTCTGAAGAAGAACATATATCATAAATGGGAATAAATACAACTTCTTTTGAGAAGTGGTCTACTACCATACAAATAGCCATAAAAGAATATGATTCAGATAAGTCCATGATGAAATCAACAGAAAGATCTTCCCATGATCATTTAGCCACTGGAAGAGGGAGGAGTTTTTCTACTGGTGCCTTTTGCTTACCCTTTGTGAGGACACACATTTGGCAGCTATTTATGTATGTTTTAATATCCTTTGTGACACCAGGCCATGAGAAAAATCATGTCAGAGTATGAATAATTTTAGAATGTTCTTCATGTTCAGCAATAGGGAAGTCATGGCATAGAGTAAGGAAACGAGTATGTAAAGATGGAGGTATGAAAACTTTGTTTTTGTCATTTTTGAAAATGTTCATAGAGGTATTAAAAAGGAAGTCATTTACCACATCCACTCCAAGAGAGGTAGACTCAGATTCCAACTCCAAAAGAAAACCTGAAAATAAAGAAACAGAATTAATAAAAACAGAAAGAGGCAAGACCATGATGTTGGTGTTATGGTCCTACACAGCCTTCCTATGATTTGGGCATCAAGAGAGCATATCAGCCTGACTATTCAAAAAACCAGGTTTATAAATAAAAATATAATTGAATTCCTGGAGAATTGCATGCCAATGGGCTTGCTAACTGCTTAAAGTCTGCAACTTCTTCTAGTATTTGAGATTCCTGTAATTGGTCCAGATTTCAAATCTTTCTCAACCAATTAAATAATGGTGCCACTCTTTCAGTGTCTGAATGACTGCAAGTAATTCCTTATCGTAAATAGAATAATTGCACTCAGTGCTATCAAAAGAATATGAAATAAAGGCAATAGGCCTCCAGTTATCAGCATCACATAGGGTAAAGAGCATAGCTCCTATGGCAATATTTGAGGCATCTGTTTCAACTTGCACTTCTTGATCTCAATTGGATAAATAATCATTCATCATTTGTTGGAAAGTAGGTGGAGAATGAGTCATTCTGAAATACATTATCATAGGCTCATAAGCACCAATTGGGGTAATGAAGGCACCTTTCCATTCATTGCCTTCCTTGATCCACATGTTATTGTACCCCCAATGTAAGTCAAGGGCTGCAAACATGTCAGCATTTTTCAGCTGATCAATTAATTGTGGGATCAAAAAAAGCAAATAAGAATTCTTGATGGTATCTTCATTTAGATAACAGTAGTCGATGACCATTCTCTTCCCACCATCTTTTTTTGAAATAAAAAATGAAAGAAGTCTATGGGGATTTGAAGGATGCAATATACCCTTTTTTGAGTTTCTTATCTATGAATGTGTGAACTTCATCTATTTCAATGTCTGAGAGGGAAATTACTTGACCCTTCTTTGAAATAAAGTCCAGCTTGAAATCTATGGCATGATTCCAAGGCTTTCAAATTGGCATTCTAGTAGATTCTTGTTTAGAGAAAACCTCAAGGAACTTGTGATAGGTTTTGGATACCTGTTCTTTTTGTTGAAGCTGGCATATACTAACAAAGTCTAGCATAGCTACATACCTTAATTGTGAGACAGTTGCTGATAGACAATAGGTTGAGTGAAAGATTGATTAGAACTCAGCTCAGCTGAGTTTGTATCTATATACAATGAGCGTGTGAACTAATGTACATATATGTACATATATTGTAATATTTAACACTTCCCCTTGTCTGATATACCATAGTATTTCTAGACATATAGTACATAAAATCAATTGCAGTGGTTTTATATTAGTTGCAACCAGTTACAACCAGTTTTTCAACCTCTAATCTATGGAAATCATACTTTCTATTATAGTAATGGAATATCCTACTGACTAATAGCTTTCTATCTATCTATTGGTTGTGTATTTCAGACCTTGGAAAGGTGGATTTAAAAGTATATGTCAAGTATAGAAGAATCAAATATGCCATGACACAATTAGCTTGCCAATCAGCCAACCCATCACAAAAGCATCTCGAGAAGGCTCTATACATTTGCTACTATTTAGTTGACACTAGTGATTATTTGCTAGTATATGATGGAGATTCTAGCAAAGGCATTATTGTCTGCACTGACTTTGACTGGGGTTAAAATAAAATCACTGGTCATTCACAAACTGGTTATTACCTTAAGTTAGTAAATGGAGTGTTTTTGTGGAATTCACATTTACAAAAACCATGGCATTGTCTTCTATTGAAACAAAATATATGGCTTTAAGTGATTGTACTCACCAAGTCATATGAATCAAATAGATGTTTGAGAAAATCAGGTATAATCTTAAACCCATTTCCATCTGTGGTGACAATCAAGGATTGCTATTTATAGCTGAAAATCCACTCACCGAAAAACAATCAAAACATATTCTCTGTCATATCCTGTAATTCCATGAGTCCACCTCTGACACTTCCAACACCTCTGGCACACTACACGCCAACTCTGGCCTCTTTTCATGTATATCACAACTCCAGACCTCTGGAGTTACCTCTCTTTTCATTTATCCTGTAATACTTATTTCCAATACTCATGTACCTTCATTGTCCCTACATCTCATACTTCCATCATCCCTGCATTCTGTACCTCCATCCTCCCTGACCTTTCATCTCTGTCTTCTCTTAGTTACCCATTCTCCTTTTTCGTTATCCCCTCGAAAATACTTGTACCCTTGAAAATACTTGGACCCCCAGACTTTAGTACACCATCTCCCGTTTTACCTCTATATATAAACCCCCGTACCTAGCTTTGTACTTCAGTTAGATTATCGACTTAGATACTATACCAACTTTTGACTTCCGCTATAAACCCTCTGTTCACCTCTGATTCATAATGATCACCTCTGACTTTATTGTTCCCCTCCGAATCACCTCCGAACCTCCACTCCAAAATACAAGGACCTGATCAACAGCAAGGGCGCACCACATATGATGAAGCCAATATCCTTATTCCTACCAACTCTAGAGTTTCAGAGTTACACCCGGAGATTGTCAGCATGGTCTTAACATCCTCATCAAATACCATTTTGTATGCAATGCAGTAATGACTTTCAAACAAGTCAATCTATTCTATATCTCTAGGGATAATAACCCAGTGGATATGTTCACCAAAAACCTCGAATATATCAAATTTGAGAAGTTTAGATCTCAACTTGGTTTGAAGTTTCACAATCTTGCCTTTTCTATTGTGATGAGGCAATATAGTTTACCTCAAACTGCTCTTCTTCTTCCTGGTCTATCTTTTTATGTCTAATAAAATCAGGTAAAATGCCAGAAAATCAGGATAAATTAGGAAAGGTAGGTATTGTGGCTATACACCAGTTGCAACTGGTCCAAACCAGTCTTTTTGATTGTTTCAGGATTCTGCAACTACAACTAGATTGGTCAGCAACTAGAGGCAACCACAACTATAGTCTAGTCTAGTTTAGTTGCCAGTCTTTTGACCAGTTGTGGACTGGACTTCAAAACACTAATACTTCTGCATTTGGAAATGACAAGCCTTCAGTTCTGTACTAACAGCTTTTTTTCTTTTTCTTTTCAAACTTGCCCCTTCTCTGCACAGTTTTTACTATTACTGTTATGATATATACTATTTTCAAACTTTTTGCTGATTGATGCTAAAGCCCTTTCTTTTCCTTTATGCTTTAGCCTTTGGCTTCACTTATCCTTTTTTTTTCATTCAGTCATGCAACCTGTGTACATGACCATAGTAATAGTCGCCTAACTAGGTCCAGACTCCATGATGTCATATCTCATGGTCACCATGCCTCTTTTACCTTTGCTCTTCATACATAGCTCCATTAACATTTCTTTTCTTTGTACTATTCATTTTCCTTTGTTTTCTTTAATTCCTTTATTCTTGTCACTTCTTTTATCAGTCTATCTATGGTAATTCCTCCTATGCACAATATGATTTATACACATACCTGTACACTATATAAGTAGTTACATTACAACTGGATTTCCCAGTCTAATTTATTTGTTCCATTGGTTATTGCTTAGGGATTTCTTTTCTTTGTAGGCCAGGAATTAAGCTTTAGTTTTCTCCCTTTCTACCCTTATTATTCTTACCAGTACATAGAGGTGCTGCAAGTAGTGGTCTGCCTAAGTGATTCATCTTGATTCTACACATTCATTACAGTAAACTGTAACAGTCACCCTCATTACTAGAAACTACCAGGGTAATTATAGGAGAGAGCCTTTTCTGCTTTCTAGGGTGTTTGAGTTGGTCCAGTAAGGCATGTCATTTTCCCATAAGATCCAAGATGGTTGATTGGATTCAAGCTGCAAAGTATAACAACCAACCAAAAGAGGAAGGCCAACTAATCACACCAATGATGAAGTAAAGGACCCAATACTACTGGCTGGACTATAACAGCACACAGAGGGATAGATATAAGGAGAGAATATGAGGCATTATCCTTAATCACACTAGCAAAAGCCAATAAGGTGACAAGTAGATTAGATTGGGGATATCCAGTCAAATATAGCTAGTTTATTTGAATGAGCATAGATCATGCTGTGCTATGTATCCACCTTGATCAAAAGATCCTGAAAAGAAATCCTAGCTGTCTTAGGCTTCACAACTATGATAATGACAATTGATGCTCAATCCTGACAGAAAGTTGTAAAGCTTATAATGCTTACTTTTTTTCTTCAAACAAGAAGTTGGCTTGAATATGGAGGCAGCTTGTGTGGAAAAGATGTCAGAGATTGCCACAGGAGATGGATATGCTACTGCTTGCTGTTTTTAAAGAGAGTATTGCTGGAAATACATAGCTATGCATTGCTTAGGAGCCATCCAAGTGACTGGATGTTTGATTGAAGTCAAGAAAGTGGAAAGGAGAAAGCTAAACAAAACTTGCTGGATGGTGGTAGGTTTTGCCACCACAAATCACTTCCATCCAGCATAAAGAGTGTATCTGTAACCATATCTACAAAACTTTGGTTGGCAACTAATGAATCATTTACTTGCATACAATCAAAGCAGGGCCTATCATTGGTTATAGCTAGTGTTTTGAAGTCTAGTTGCTGGACTGCAAAAAGAATGGCAACTGGACTAGACTGGACTGGTTGGCAACTGGACTGCAGTTGTAGTTGCCTAGATTCAGAGGACTTTAAAAAACTGGTTAGGACTGGTTGCAACCAATTGCAACCAATGTGCAGCTATCCACTATGTATATTATCATATTTGGTAATTTTTGGTGAATTTTTCATATTTTTTGGGATTTATTTGAGCCATATATTGTTATGAACTACCTCCGAAGAGTCTGATCACTTCCACAAGGCTCAGGTATCTGCTCGCAGGCTACACGTGTTCTGGCTCAATGAGGAGGATATGGGGGTCTTCTCCGAACAACACAAGCTACAATGGCCAGCAGACCAAGGCAATGCTTATCGTGGTGAACAAAGTGGATTAGACTGGGGTTACCAGTCGCAGAGTACTACCTTATATACTGTACAGGCGCGCGCACAGACCATGCTATGCGTGGGATAAACTACCATAATCAGACTAAGTGGTCTCACAACCATGGGAATGCGATAACGAAGATTAATGGGGCTGTGTGAGAAAAGCGGAAATTAAAGGAGCGTGGTCACCTCATGGTATGACATCATTGGTTCTAGGCCTGGTCATGTGAGGGTTACCACGGTCACGTGCACAGATCACGTGACTGAAAAAGGAAAATGGTACAAGTCCGAAAAGTTTGAAAATGTTCATATTATAACATATATGACTCACATATATATGTAATTACATATAATCTTCAAAAGTGACATATAATGCGAAAATGGTTGTATCTCAGCTTTTTATGGGTGGAATTATGTGATTATTGGCTCTAAATATAGCTGATACAGCCACTTTTAAGCATGGTTTCCATGGGATACAACATAGTAGACCAATTTCGGTTACAACCAGTTGCAGTCAGTCTAGTTGCCATTAGAATGATTTAGAACTGGTTTTTTTCGGTCTAGTTGCCAATCCAAGGGTTTTGCAAACTCACTTGAACTGGTTGTAGACCAGTTGTCTTATTTGAGCATAAAAAACTAGGCTGGGCTAGACTTTTAAACACTAGCTATAGTATCACTATAATGATCTAAAAGCATATCTTTTAGACTTCCAAGAAGCTTGGTTTAAATATGAAATATATACTAGTATATATATGTTAGAAAATCATATTGATGGTATGCTCATAAGCTTGCAGTTTGGACATTTATATTTCCATTGGACCCAAGATATAAGGTATCAGTTCCAGGGCAGTCTATATCTGGACCACAGTAATAAGGACTTTATATCAACATTGCAAAACAATGTATACATTCATGAAAATCTTCAAATTCCAGAAGCTGATGCATTTCTTCAGCATTTGGAGCATCTTCTAGCCAAAGAAGCATGTATGCAATAACCCTCATTCCTGAGTCTTGACAACACCAAAATATGTGCTGATGCAGCCAAGAAGACCCATATGCATATGCACCTGGTCTTTTGTTGAATTGATATTGAACAGGGTTCACAAGATAATGTTGATACTGAAAAAGAAGTATTTGACTGCTGAGTATGGTCTTGAGCAATGTTTGAAGCATGGCATGTACTATTAGGGCCAAGCTTCAAATTGAACTTGTCCATGTCAATTTGTTCACCAGCCAAAACTTAAACAATTGAATTGTAAATATCACAAGAGTTGATTGTAATCCAGAGCAATGGGCCATATAGGCCAAGATATGTTTGGAGATGGAAACCTCATAGATGGGGTCAAGATGTTGAAGGAACATGATGTTTGCAATTGCTACTGCCACTGGCCAGATTTCGGACTGACAGCATTTGAACACAATGAGTTAAAGAAGGGTGAATTACAATGATGTATTTATCATTTTCCATCTCATTCTTGTATCTACCAAACATGAAAAATAACAATGGCATATGTTCTATTTATAAACCCCTCTTGTGTGTCATGACCTTCCAGCATCGCACAATGACATTGTCATTCGGTGAAGAGTTCTCACTTGAGACTGTCATATATTGCCAACAGAATGGTTAGTGGGAATGTCACAAGTTCAAAGCTCTCTTGGACTCTGGTGCTACCCACACATTCATTGATCATGACTATGTATTACGTCATGGAATTCCCTTTTTCACATTCGATAACCCAATTAAGATACATAATGCTGATGGATCAGAAGATGCTATTGGCCAAATCCAGCATGTGGTAACCCTGATTGTGGAAATTGCAGGACATTATGAAACTATAAATGCTTATATATCTAGATTAGATACACATTACATGATCATTGGGTATGATTGGCTCTTTTGCCATAATTCTGATGTCAATTGGGTTCAGTGATCCATTTCATTTCTGTGCTGTACTCAAGATTGCAAAATTATGGGTACTGGCCCTCTGGCTTCTAATTATTTCATATCAGACCCTTTCTTTTTATGTATGATAGAAGAGGAACTAAAAGAACAGATATCAGAAACCTATCATGAGTTCCTTGGGATCTTCTTGGAACAAGAATCTACCAAAATGCCATTATGAAAGCCTTGGGACCATGCAGTGGATCTCAAGCCAGACTTCGTTCCAAAAAAGTGTTGAGTAATTCCCCTCTTGGACATTGAAATGGACAAAGTTTGTGCATTCATAGATAAGGAGCTCAAGAAAGGGTATATTACGCCCTCCAAATTACTGCAGACTTCTCCCATTTTCTTTATTTCAAAAAAGGACAGTGGAAAAAGAATGGTTATCGATTACCATTATTTTAATGAGAGTACCATTAAGAATTCCTATCCACTTCTTTTGATTCCACAGTTGATTGATTGGCTGAAAAATGCTGATATGTTCATGGCCCTTAACTTATGTTGGGATTACAACAATGTGTGGATCAAGGAAGGCAATGAATGGAAAGATGCCTTTGTTATTCCAATAGGAACTTATGAACCCACAGTAATGTATTTTGGAATGACTAATTCTCCCCCTACCTTCCAACAAATAATAAACAATATATTTAATGACATGTATGCTGTAGTCATTATTTATAATGACAATTGTATGATATTTACATCGAAGAAGACTTGGGAAGAACATGAGGAGGTAGTAAAAGAGGTCCTATGTCATTTACATGATAATGACCTTTACATAAAACCCTCCAAGTGTCACTTTTCAAAAGACAAAGTGGACTTTCTCAGTATGGTTGTATCTAAAAAGAGGGTAGAAATGTAGGAAAAAAAGGTGGCGGGGGTCATGGATTGGCCAGTTTCCACTAGATTAAAACAGCTACAAGGTTTCCTCAGACTCTGTAATTATTATAGGCATTTTATTTCGGGCTTTGCCGAGATTGCACATTTCTTGAACAATCTTACCAAGAAAAATGTTCTGTTTATATGGGGTCCCGATCAACAAGCAGTATTCGAAGCCCTCAAAAAGAAGTTCATTACTGCTCTGCTTCTCATATATCCTAACCAAGATCAAGAAGTGCGAGTCAAAACGAACGCCTCAAATATAGCCATAGGAGCTGTGCTCTCAACTCAATGTGACAATGGTAACTGGAGGCCTATTGCCTTCATTTCACATTCTTTTGATAGCATAGAGCACAATTATCCTATTTATAACAAAAAATTGCTTGCAGTAATTTGGATGCTGGAAGAGTGGTGCCACTATTTCATTGGTCAGGAAAGATTTGAAATCTGGACTGATTACAAGAATCTTGAATATTGGAAAAAGCCACAGACTCTTAGCAGTCAGCAAGCTCATTGGCACACCGTACTCCAAGAATTCAATTATGTTTTTATTTATAAACCTGGTTTTTCTAATGGCCAGGCTGATACACTCTCCTGTCACCTGGACCATGGTGAGGCAGTGCAGGACCATAACACCAATATCACAGTCTTGCCTCCCACTGTTTTTATTAATTCTATTTCTCTCTCTTTGGACTTTCTTTTGGGGTTGGAATTAGAATCTGCCACTCTTGGGGTAGATGCTATGAACAACTTTCTTTTTGACACTACTGTGAATATTTTCAAAAATGACAAAAACAAAGTTTTTGTACCTCTTCCTTTATGTACTCATTTCCTTACTTTATGTCATGATTCTTCCATCACTGGACATGGTGGACATTCCAAAACCATTCATGCTCTCACTCATTATTTCTCGTGGCCTGGTGTCACTAAAGACGTTAAAATCTATGTAGATAGCTGCCAAGTATGCACCCTCACGAAGGGAAAGTCAAAGGCACTGGCAGGAAAACTCCTTCCTTTACCTGTGGCTAAATGACCATGGGAAGATTTTTCAGTTGATTTCATTATAGGATTATCCGAATCACATTCTTTTACGGCTATTTGTATGGTGGTGGACCGCTTCTCCAAAGAAGTTGTGTTTATTCCCACTTACGATACTTGTTCTTCTTCAGACCTTGCCATTTTATTTAGAGACCATGTTTGGTGTACACATAGACTCCCTTCTACTTTAATTTTCAATCGTGGTCCTCAGTTCGTATCTGCTTTTACTAAGGATTTATGCAAACTCCTTGGTATATCCCAGAAGATTTCTGCAGCCTATCATCTGCAAGCAGATGGTCAAATGGAGCATGTTAACCGAGAACAATATCTCCACACTTATGTAGGAAAGAAGCAGAATGAATAGGCTGATTGGCTCAAAATGGCATAATTCTTCCACAATAATACTGTCACTATTGCAACTGGCTCTATCCCTTTCAACATTACATGTAATTACACCCCTTGTATTGGTTTTGAAGGGAAATTAGTAGGTTTTGCTGGAGAAATGGGCCATTCCCACAAGGAGATAGAAGAAGTACCTGAGAATACTCAAGATAGAATGATTGCTTCTGTGGAGAAAAGTCGCTTAGAAGCCCTGGGATATTTTATTGGTCAGCAAGTCTGGCTTTCTACAGATAAATTAAAGCTTTCTTATATGGCAAAGAAATTAACCCAAAAATGGATTGGGCCCTATGCTATCACCACGATCCTTCCTAATACCGTTATGCTCAAACTCCCCAATGCTGTACACATTCATCCAACAGTCAATATCTCTTGCATAAAACCTTATCAGGAAATGTTACCTGGACAACCAAAAGTCTGGCCCGATGTAATTGAGATAAACTAGGAAGGGGAAAAGCAATTCAAGGTGGATTATATAGCCTCATCACATCTCAAAAATAGGAAGCTGGAATATCTGGTACATTGGAGAGGATATGATGAAACAGATCACACCTGGGAATTGTTGGACATTATCAATACTACCCCTCTGGCAGTTGCTGACTTTCATAGATCAAATTCCTCCACTTTACACAAACTCTGTGAATTCACGGCCTCTTCTTTCACTTTTCACTTCTTTCCTTACAAAAACTTCATGGTAGCTGAATCAACCATGACTCGCCTGGAATTCGAGTCATAAAAAGAGAGTAGTGTTATAATATGAATATTTTTCGAACTTACATATTTTCTTTTCTCAGTTACATAATCTGTGCACATGACTGTGGTAACCATTACATGACCAGGCCTAGAAGCTAATGACATCATACCTCATGGTAACCATGCCCCTTTAATTTCCACTCTTTTCACACAGCCCTTTTCATTTCTGTTATCTTGCTCTCACAACCGTGTACTCCATTAGTCTATTTATGGTAATCTCTCCCACGCATAGCATGGTCTGTGTGTAAGCCTGTACAGTATATAAGGTAGACACTTTGCAACTGGCAATCCTAGTCTAATCCATTTTGGTTACCTTAATGGTCATTGCTCTGATTTTTTGACCACCATAGACTGAGTTGACTGGAGAAGACCCCCATCTTTTTCTTCATCATTTGAGCCAGGACACATATAGCCTGCAAGATAGCTCTGAGCCTTATGGTCTTGTTGTTTGCGTAATAGATTCATAACACTTCTATTATAATCATGCATCAATCCACCTTGGTGCAGGTTAGCAGAGTGAGGTTCAGGCTTGTCCTAATAACAGAAGTGAAAGTTATTAATGAGTTTGGAGGCATGTTTGAGCTCCATGGCTAGCAGCCAGGAGGTTTCTTCATCAGTGCCTTCATAACCAGACCACCACACAAGGTAGAGTAGTTTACAGTATTTTTGTCATTAGTCTATTTTAGAGTTGAGGATCTTGGAGATCTCAAACTCTGGTTTCCCATCCACTTCGACCAAAGGTGGAGGAGATTGTACCTGATTGGAAATGATGTTGAATATGGAGGATTCTAATTGTAAAACATAAAAGATGGAGTGAATGAACTTCATAGAGTTGGGAAGTCAGAGCATAAAGGAGTAGGTTCCTGCCTGAGCGATAATGGTGTACAGTCCCAAGTTCTTCTCAAAGAGTTTCTTCAAAGGTCTAGTGGAGTAAAAGTACTTAGCTTTCATAAAAACCTGGTCACCAACTTTGAAGTCTGGTGTTGGAATTTGCTTGGCATCTATGGATTCTTGGTAATGCTGTTGGACATGGACCATTTCCTCATGGAGGAACTAATGAAGGGTATCAAGATTGATGGAGTATTTTTGAGCGTGAGTGGAGGTGAGATCTTATTCTGGATAGATGGGGATGTTAGGATGATATCTTTTGTTGGCAAAGAATGGAGAAACACCTATAGTAGTGCTAGGGGCATTGTTGCAAGAGAACTCTGCAAGAGGCAGGAGTTCAAACCAGTTATTCTGTTGGTAGTTACAATATGTAGATGCAGAGGTATTGCTTGAAAGTCTGGTTCATCTGCTCTGTTTGGCCATCTCCTTTCAGATGATAACTGGAGATGAAGTGGAGTCAGATATTCAGAGCTTTTCCTAAGGAACAGAAGAAGTGAGAGACAAATTCAGTTCCTTGATTGGAGGTGATGTAAGAGGAAACTCTATGCTTTGAAAAGACATAGAGAAGGAAGAGTTTGATAAGCTTTGGGAATATGATTGTATCGTGAGTGGGAATGAAGATACATTGTTTGAAGAGGTGGTCTACGACCACAAGTATCGCCATAAATCTGGAGAACTCAGGGAGTTGTTCAATGAAGTCCATGGAAATAGAGTTTCATGGCTTCTCAGGAATAGGAAGCTGCTTCAGAAGCTTGTAAGGGCAGTGCCAGGGAACCTTTGTGCAGGTACAGGAGATACAGGAGGAAACATAGTCCTTGACAAATATCCTAATACCTGACCAAGTGTATTCACAGCAAATCAATTCCAAAGTCTGGTTTTGGCTGAAATGTCCAGAGAGAGGATGATCATGTTCGCATTGAAGAACACAAAGTTAGAGGTCATTAAAGTTAGAGACATAGATGCAGTTATTCAAATAGAGGAAGCTATTGGAGTCAACTAATCAATGAGAGTTAGAGGGTTTAGGGATGGATATATGGAATTTGGCAAGAGAGTCAGAGAGAAGGGTAGAGAGGATGTCGCTGTGAAGCTGCTTGACATCAAAGAGGATGCTTGTCTGGAGGACCGGAGTAGTGAGAATGGTAGCTTGTAGAGACACAGTAAATTGTTCTTGAGTAAAGATAGGATGGAAATTATGAGGATTGATGTGAGCATAGTTCTTATTCCTCTTTTTGGGATAGATATCCCAGTGTCTAGTGAGGGCATCAGGCTTTGTATCAAGACATCTGGGGCAAAAACGGACAATCATGTGGAACTGGAAAAGAAACTCTGACCACCAGGCTTTCCAGCAAGTTAGGAGTTTGATAGTAGCAAAGTACTCAAGATTCTTATGGTTAGTGACAATATTGGTAGGAGAGCCAGAGCCTTCCAAGTAGTGATGCCAAGTCTGGAAGAATTCATGAATGGCGAGGAGCTTCTTATTGTGAGTGTCATAGTTGAGCTCTAAAGCTGAAAGCATATAAGAGTAAAAGGTAATAGGCCAGAATTCCTCATCTGGACAACAGATAAAGAGGATATTGGCAATAGCATAGTCAAAGGCATCTGTTTCTATAACCATTGAAGCATTAGGAACTCAATGGATAAGAATAGAAGCAGAGGTAAAAGTGTCTTTCAAGGCACAGAAGGTAGAGTGGCAATCATCACCAAAAGACCAAGGAGTGCCTTTACAAGTAAGGCAAGTCAAAAAAATAATGATGTCAGAGTAATTCACTATGAAGTGACAGTAGAAGTTGGCGAAACTGAGGAAAGATTGAATGTCCTTGACCTTCCAAGGCTCTAGCCATTCCTATATCATCTTAATCTTGTCTCAAAACATAGTGAGACCAGAAGATGAAAAAAAAATAACTGAGATACTCAGTAGTATCATGGACTACTTGCACTTCTTAGATTTTACATAGAGGCCATATTTGTGGAGTCTTCAGAGGACCTCCTGGACATGCTTTTTGTGAAAGGTGGGGTCTGCAGAGTAGATAAGGATGTCATCCAGGTAGACTACATATAATGCAAATGTCCAAAAAATCAGCAAAGACAGTGTTAATAAAATGCTAGAATGCTGCAGGGGCCTTGGTAAGACTGAATGGCATGACAAGCCACTTATATAAGCCATAGCACATCTAAAAGGATGTCTTTCATTCATCTCCCTCTGTAATGCAGACTAGATAGTGGGTATGCCAGAGGTTAATTTTGGTGTAGATCTTGGTACAACTCAGAGCGTTTAGGAGGTCAGAGATATGGGAAAGAGAGTAGCAGTCTTTCTTCATGATCTTGTCAAGTTTTTGGAAGTCTATACAAAGATGGAGTGAACTGTCCTTCTTGGAGATGAAGAGGACTGGAGTAGCATGAGAGAAAGAGGAAGGTCAAATGAGTCCTATTGCAAGGTGCTCATCGAGGAATGCACAGAGGGACTTAAGTTTGGAAGGAGAAAGGGAGTATGTAGTGCCAATAGAAAGTGAAGTGCCTTCCTCCAAGTTGATCTTCAAGTTGTGTTCACAATGCAAAGTGAGCATATTAGCTTTGCTTTTGCTGAAAACATCAGCAAAGTCATGATACTCTGAAGGAACACTGGCAAGGTTAGCAGGAGGTTCAGAGGTAATAGAGACAAAATGAAGATCACTCTCCTTAGGGCAAATCTGCATACTGAATTGCATAGAGCCCTCAAGATGACAGGCCAGTGCAAATACAAGAACACTGATAATTGTGATCAGAGAAGCTTTGCAGTCGGAGAAACTGGATAGATCAGATGGAGTTGGGTCAGCTGGAGGCTGCAAAGGGGAGCTTGGAGGTATTGGCAAACTCTGCTTGGGTGCATGGAAAGAGATACTACTCAAAATCCAATCAATCAATGAATTGTGGTGGATAAGCCAATTGTGTCCTAGAACAAGAGAACAAGAGAAATCCAGTGGAGTGACATATAGCATTGTTAGAGTGATATCACCAGTTTAAAAATGGACAGAGAGATTGATGGCTTGAGTTATGGTGCTGTTTGTGATTCCATTGAATAACTGGAGCTGAAGTGGAGGCATGGAATAGATGGAAAGACTATGTTTATTTACAAACATGATATTAATGAAACAATTTGAGGAGCCAGAATCTACAAGTGTGGGAAAAGGAGAAATGGGATAAAAAGTGAGAGAAACTAATGACATGAGTGACTTAGTATTTGAGAGAGTGGACACATTGAGATGAATCTCCTTTGATGCACGGTCAGGATCACCATGACCTTCTTTTTGTGCAGAGTTATAGAGGTCAGGAACTATTTTTTTGCCTTAAAGAAGGCCTCCAGTTTGGCTTCTGAAATAGTGGTAATAACATAGCCTTTCAATACATGAGACATAGATCTTGGGCAATTCTTGGCCATGTGTCCTGCGTGTCTGCAAAACATACAGAGCTTCTCATCAAAGCAGCATTTATGTTTGGGAGCGATGAGCTTGCCATCTTTGCTAAGTTTGGACAAGAGGTTAGGTTTTGGAGGGGAAAAAAAAGTGGAGGCAGCTTTACTCTTAGACTCCTTGGAGTTTTTGGAGCTACTAGAGAGGCAGAGGATGCAGATATGAATATAAAGGATTTGTTAGAGAGTTTGGCAGAAGAGAACAGAGTGAACTTCGCCTAATGAGTAATCTTGAACTTGCACTCCCAATAGTGTGCATCAATAGCTTAGGTAAGATGACAAAGATTGGGAAGTATGAGGGACTTCCCAACATAAAAGACCTTGTTCTTGATACAGTCAGGAAGTCCATTATAGAAATGATGCCATAAGATACCTTCTCCATATCTTTGAATCTAGAAAGCAATGTGATTAAACTCAACCACATACTTGTTAATTCATTGGCCATCCTTTATAGAAAGATGGTCAAGCTGGTGCTCTGCATCTCTAATGGGGTCATGGGGACCAAAGTTGATCTAGAACTCTGAAACAAACTCTATGAAATTGTTCATTCTTAACAGACAGAGGTCAGGGTCTTCTATCTGGAGAAGGTCCAGTTCAAACCATTCCAGTGTCATGCCTTTAAGGTAGGACTGCACAAAGGTAACTTTGGCACAGTCTATGCTGAAAGCCTTAGGATAGTCTTGGAAGTTCAACTTGCCCTATACAAAAAAAACTCAGAGTTTGCAGAGATCCATCCCATTAAACTGGTCTAGTTCTAAAACTTTGGTGTGAGGCATAGATTCAGAGGCAGGACAACAGGAGGAACAAGAAAGGCCTTTGATGGCACTTGCAAGCTAAGAGAAGATATCTTGTAGGATGAGCTCATCATCAGAGTTGGAGGGGTGATTGCTGTTATTACCAAGGAAGTCAAAGTCATCATCATCCAACAGATCATCTTTGGGGAAATCTGGATTATCCAGAGAATTACTGTCATTGGAGAGAGTATGGATGCCAAGTGTTTTTTCACTTAGGTGCCAGCTAGAAGGTGATAGGAAAGAAGAAGGAGCTTCTTTTCCAAGGTTAAGCTCAATGACATGTGCTCCTGGAGTAGAAGACTGTGGGTGGGGGCACTTTTGAGAAGCAGAGATGGAGGTGTGTCAAGTGGAGAAGCTTCAGAATTGGTTAATGAGTTTAAGACCTTGATAACTGTTTCAGAAAAGGCTAAGGGAGTTGAAACAAGGAGATGGGTTGGTGTTGGTGCCTGTGACGTTGTTGGTGCCTATGACATGGATTCTAGATTTAGTGACATGGGTAGACATTGTAAGCGGACTTTTAAACAAGTATGAGTTCAAATATACTGTTAAGACTGGATCAACTCTGATATGAACTCTGGAACTCTGGAGTTATGTCTGAGGAAAGGGATGGGACTTTGGCTTCACCATATGTGGTGTGCCCTTGTTAGAGTCCAGTGTTCCAGATTTGTAGAAATGGTCAGAGATGGTTGGAGGTGGATCAAGTGTTGGAGACAATCCAAAGTCAATCAAAGGTAGGTCAGAGAGGAGTCATCAAGACTCAAACAAAGGTCAATGGAGGTGGAGGTGAGTTTAAAATAATATTTGAACTGAAATACAAGCCCTATTGGTACAACTTTATATATGGAGTCAAATGGAAGATGGAGTAGTAAAGTCTAGAAGTTCAAGTATTTTCAAGAGTAAGAGTATTTTCAAGGAGAGGAGTATTTTCTAGAGTAAGTAATGAGATGGAGGAATGTAGCCAAAAGGGTCAGCGAGTTACTACAACAAAGTCAGGGAGGATGGAGATGACAGGATACAAAATAGACAAAAGTGAAGAGGGATTGGAAATATACTATATAGGATATATGAGACAAAGAGAGAACTCCAGAGGTCTGGAGTTGTAATGTATATGAGATAGGTCTGGAGTTGGTGCATAAAATGCCAGAGTTGCCAGAGTTGGACTTGTATGAATTTTAGGATATAACAATAAGAGGGAGTGTTGAATATTGTAATATATGTATATGTACATTAGTTCACATGCTTACTATACTTAAATATAAACTCAGCTGAGCTGAGTTCTAATTGATATTTTACTTGAACTATTGCCATTTAGCAAGTGTCTTATTACAAAGGTATGTAGCTGTGCTATACTCTGTCAGTACATATATGCCAGCTTCAACACAACTAATCTTTGGTCTGTTGACCAAGGCATCCTTTATGGGCATTACCATCCACTGGATCAGCAAGACACAGGACAGCAACTAGAGGTTACATAGAGAGGTTATTGGTTTCAAGGACACCTTTAGGCCATATTTTGGCCACAATCTTAGTCATTACTTCATCAGCCTTTGCAAACATGCTGGAATAATCATGAAGACCTCATCAAGACTATTCTGCATTACTGCTGACAATAACAATAACACCATCTGTGATGAAATTGAACAACTTCTACATCACCAACATGTATACTTTTTCAATCTGCTCAAACACTGTCTTTCTTGCTTGGCCCATGTCCTCAACCTAGCTATTGTAGCTATTATGGGTATGTTTACTTACATTGGCACTGTTGAGACTGCCACTGCCATCTGGAAATATGATCCAAGTTTTTCAAAATCACATTCTCAGAGGTTTCCTCAATGTTGTTGCAGCTATATGAACTCTTGTCATCAATACCCAGTCAACAGGTCAATGGATCTTTTACTTCAATCATCTCCAAATTGACTGCAATGTGGAAACACAACTCATGATTTCTCTCCACACCAAGATTCACTGGGAAACTGTAGACAGAATATTGGGGCAGT
This sequence comes from Boletus rubissimus, assembly GCA_038092795.1. NCBI lineage: Eukaryota > Fungi > Basidiomycota > Agaricomycetes > Boletales > Boletaceae > Lanmaoa > Lanmaoa rubissima. The sequence continues at coordinate 25,186 of JBBPQZ010000010.1, forward strand.
CCTATGAACTATGTCAGGTGCATTCCAATTTTATCAAAGATTCCAACAATGCTAATTAGTTCTTGTAGCCTATCAATCTGTTCATATGCTCTATGGATGAACTATTTGGGCCAATCACATTAATTCAGCAACCAAATTTACCTGTCAAACACATCCTATGGAAAGTCTTTGTGTTGTTGGTTGCTGACTAGGAGCATATCAACATAACTCACCTTGTTATTGCTGACACCAACTCTCTTTAGCACCACCTCTCCTCCAACACTATGCCCACTTTTTGGCATACTATCCCTACCTATGAGAAACTCCAAACTGCATGAGAAGCAAAAACAAAGAGTTGCCAATTCAAGCACTATGCAGATGTGATTAAGAATGGCCTAGCAAAAATCAGCAAGTACTACAACAAATTTGATGACAAGCTGACTTATGTATGACAAGCTCAACTACATCAAAATAATGTAGGAAGGTTCAGAAGAGCAGTGGAAGGAGCAAGAAGCAGGAAATTACCAAGCAAAGAATTGGCAAGATGAAGCCCTCAAAGTCATTGAGGACATCATGCAAAAGTCCTGGGAATTTTTTTCAAAACAGTCTACTCATTCCACTACCATGCACACAGCATTTTCCAGTGTTGAAAACACATTGGAATCCAACTTCAACCAACACCACCACCAATTGATGCAGCAATTGAGCATACCAGATGTTGATGGTGATTAGGTGGCTGAACTCTACTGCTACCTCAATAATTGGCCCTCAAACATCATGAAGAATATGGATGTTGTTAATTGGTGGATAATAGGTTATTTTTTCTTTTTGTATGAATGCCACTTAGTTATTTCTAGCACACCTGTATCTATCCTGCATTGGCATGCAATGCCAAGGACATATGTGCAATTTCTATGTCATCCATACCTTGCAAGCATTTATTCTCAGTAAATGCAGAAATTACTACCAATCACCATACTCAGCTAGATGCCAAGAAATTTGAACAACTACAAGTCCTCAAGCACACTTGGGAAAGAAGGATCTCAGACCATGCAAAATAGAACTCAACTGAGATAGACTTCATGTTGCTCAAGGATTTCAAGGAGCAAGCTGCAATAGAGGTTAAATTAACTAAGTGGGATCAAGCTGCCAATGTCTGATTATGTAGTATAATATTGTACTTTGCATGCATGCCTTAGTTTAATATTGGTTCTTGTTTGGTCCATATGATTTGGTGGATGTGTGTGAAACCACAACTGAAGCTACTGAGTTACTGTAAGAACTACAACCATGGTCTGATTGTCATATAAATCTAGTCCAGTTTGGTTGCTGGTCTTTTGCCAGTTCAGCAACTAGACTTATGAACACTAATCATAGCTTCATGCAGTGGACTGGTCATTGTGATGGTCAGCCATTGTCTGTTTGGTAAAAAAATAGTTCTTGATAAATATAATCATATGGCTAGACAGTTATGATGTGATAAAGTATGTACTTTGTCTTGTACAAGTTACTGTTTCCAACAATATTCAAAATGTGTGCATGCTCTATAATAATGGCTTCCTCATACTTGTATCATTTAGGCATTGTGAGTTATAATAATTTGTGATGGAAACATACCACAAAATAGTCTGATGGATTGGTATGTTGGATTCCTTCAATAATCTCTTGGCATCTCTCTAGTTAAAAAACATATTGAGAAGAATCACAAAGATACTTGGTCTATCAAATATCACCTATGTTTAATGGAGTAAAATGCTTCAACAGTTTGCCCTCAAGCTCACTGGCATGCACTTGCTTGATAGATGAACTAGTGGCTAATAGAGATTCAGCACTTCTTGCTGTTGACTGCAAAGTTGCAATTGTACAAGAGTAGGGTGGTCACTTTATGTATGATGGAAGATGTGCAAGTTGGAAGAGATAAAATATTGAATAGCTTGTAATGTCCTGCTTGAAATTCATTGACCATACTGAACTCCTTTGCAGTAGTATTCATAAACATTCACAACCCCTTGACCTGGTGTGATATCATGCTTACTAAGCTATATAACATATGGATTGAAGAACCACTTTGGTTTTGGTTCTCTAGCTCCAGTGCTTTGTTGAAGTTCATGCTATTTTCACAAACCTTGCCTCAGCTGTCTGGTGGAGCCCAATACTTGTGGTCTTCAAATATTCTCATCACTTACAATAGATTGTCTGATATCTATCAATGTGCCCTTCAAATTTTGAATCAAGAAGGCAATAATTCAATTCAACTGCAACACTATCTTGGTAACATTAAAGGTAACACAATTCCAGTTCTTGCAGCTATTGGAAATGATCCAACAGGTTTCATATTGCAACAATAGCTCATAGATGTAACCAATTTATTTGCACACCTGTATAAATCTATTTTAGGTTATCAGGACAATATCAATGATAGATTTATATATTATTTACTGTTGTCTAGAACAAATAGTAATGTGAATATACAACATCTGGTCTCTGAATTTTGATCAGGTCATTGGAAACATCTGAAAAAGATTATTGATCTTAATTACCTGCAGGAAGCAATCTTTAATTCCTACATTATTACAAATTCTAAACATGTATATACCCTTGGAATCCACAGGAATACTCTACATACCTACATAAAAAATTAGGGCATAGAAAAAAAGTATACACATATAAGCGGAGTGAATTTTGACAACCTTGTCATCCAGGTCAAGAATAATTATCCTGACTCAGGGATGCAATACAGTACATGATAGGATTCATATGCCAACATGGTATTTGCATACAGTATTGTCAATTAATACAGTCAGTTTGCTAGATACAGATCACATTTGATTGGGTACATTTGATGAACATGGTGAGTCTCTTTGCTCATCTACCTGACATTTTTCACTGTTATTCATAAACAATTGTGTTTCTTGGTCATCTTGCTGACTTGGGCCAAATATCGTGTCAGGTATTGTTATGATATGAATATTTTCAAAAACTTTTGAACTTAATGCTTTTCTCTTACCAGTCATGTGATTTGTGCATGTGACTGTGGAAATTATCATATGACTAGGTCTAGAATTAATGACATCATACCTCATGGTAACCATGCCTTTTAATTTCTGCTCTTCTCACACAGTCCCTTTAGTCTTTGTTATTTCTTTCCCATTGTTTACTTTTTACATTAGTCTATTCATGGTAAAACCTCTTACCCATAGCATGGTCTGTGTACACACCTGTAACATATATAAAGTAGATATTATGCAACTGGAATTCCCAGTCTAATTCATTTGTTTATCTCAATAGTCATTGCCTAGGTCTTTTGGCCTTTGTAGACTGAGTTAACAGAAAGAACTTTTATACCCTCATCTTCTTGAGCCAATAGTTGTGTACATTGCAAAGCAACCCCTGAGCCTTGTGGTTTGTTCTTGTCATTTGTGATAGGATCATAACAGGCATGGATATGTCCATTTTATTGCCACTCTAACATTTTCTGGCTCTCATATCAGCTTGATCAGTCAGATTTCATTTCATACTATTTGTATTGTAGCAGGTTGCCATGTATCATTTTACTCACAAATGTCTATATTATTTCCTAAGTCAACCTGCAGTTGGCAATGGTTGATTTAGAGTTAGCTTAAGCTAGCTAATGACTTCTGCTAGTGAGTCAGCTAATCAAGTCAGGTTGAGTTAGAATTTATATATGTAAAGTGAGTTTATTTCAGGTCAAGTTGCTTATTTAGTCACAAGTAACTGAGCTATACTCATTCAAGCCAAGTCATAGCAATATTAATTGAAATAGTTTTTTGAGCCACTATAAAATACATGCTCTTTATTCAATAATGTCTATTATGTTTGGTCTAGCATAGGCTTTATATATATTTGTTACACTAAAGCATGACTCCTAGCTTTAAGCAATTACTCAGTAGTAAATTGTTAACTGATCAAGCAAATAGGGATCTTAGACAAATGTACTTGCATGTGGCACAAGTCTGGTGGCCAGAAATAATGCTGGTATTGTGTAAAACTAGCTAATAATATAGTAATACAAAGGCAGCATATTTATAGTAGAAGAAGTGGCATAGAAACCAAGCTATGATCATATTTAAATGAGGAGAAAGGGAATGGGAACATGAGGACACTACTGAATGCTAGTGATCCTAGAATAAAAAGGCCATCTGTTATATAGTTCAAATATGAAGGAAAAATAACTGATTACAACTCAAAAAGAAAGCAAAAAATAGAAAAAAAGAGAAGGCTAACCAGTAATTCATAGTGTGTTGTAAGAACTGTAACATTACCTCCATTACAAGGTGGAAGTGACCTCACTTTCCTAGAAGACATCTATATTTTAATTCAGACAGAGGTAAAAACAATGTTCTATTTAAAGATAATGGTAATATTGTCAGTCTTCATAGGCTAGTTGTGAATGTTCAGGTGTCACAATGTGACAAGTGAGGCAATGATATTTGGGGCAAAACTAGTAAGGATGACTATGTCCATTGTAGAAGAGGAGCTTAGGAGGGCTTAGACCAGAGCAAAGAGAGAGAAATAGATTATGAAGCAAAGAGGGGTTGTAGTAAGAAGAATTTGTGAAAGAAGGCTCAATGAAAGGAGAATTGTCTCCTCCATTCTTAACTACACAGCTGGTATCACTTCCCTCAGGAAAGGAGTTCCCAGCAAGAAATACCTACTCTACTTAAGAATAATATAGAGGATGGATTAATAGATGAAAAAGGGCATCTCAAGGATGATCTGTATGAACCCAGCATGGTTCAGAAGGTCTAAGGTCCCAGCACAGAGTTTTTTTACATCCTGGGTGATTGCAATAAAAAGAAGGGGATCATAAGGTACAGTAATGAAGAGGTCGCAATGAAAGTATCATAAAGAGAAAAGAGTAAAGTAATGTCATACCAGAATGGCCTGTTCATCCATATAACTAGGGCACTTGTTTAAGATTATAGTGACTTCAAGAGTATCCAGTAGAGCTGCAAAAAGAATACAACATTGTACAGTTAAAAGAGATAGAAAAAGAGCAGGAATAGAGAGAGGAAAAGACATGATAGATAGAAAGGGTGAGAGTAGTTTATAGGTAAAAGAAAAAGAGAAGAAGAAAAAACATGATCTTTTATTGTGGAGAAGGCTAATTTACAATGGCTTTTGTAATTGTGGCATTAAACTCAATAATATCTCCATTAGAGGAAGATAGATTTGGGGCTTCTAGATATTGGGCTAGAGCTGGATTGGGGTGAGCAATAGGGAAACCCAGCCATTCTGGGAATGCTAGATCTAGGCCAGGAGGAGTGATAAAGGCCCTGGAAGCATCGGTGGGAGCAGAGTCATCCCAAGAATATTATAATATGAACATTGTCAAAACTTTTTGGACTTATCTTTTTGCATCTATTATCATGTGACCTATGCATATGATTCTGAGAAACATCACATGATCTGGTCTAGACCTAGTTATATAACATACCTCATGGATTTAATCTCCATCTTGCTTCTCTTCTTCATCAGTTTCCACATTAATCATTGTCCTGTCATTTACATATCAGACTTCTTATATCTATCTATTTGTAGTAGTTCCTCTCACATACTGCATGGTCTGTGTGCATTCCTGTAACATATATAAACTAGATACTTGTAACTGGAATATCCAGTCTAATCCATTTTATTCATCTTACATCATTATTGCCTTGGCCTTCTGGTCATTGTAGATGGAACTGTTTGGAAAAAACTCCCTTATTCTCATCTTCTTGAGCCAGTAGTCATGTATGCTGCAAAGCATTACCTGAGCCTTGTGGATTGTTCTTGTCATTTGCAATAGGTTCATAATATTTAAATTAGACTACTATACACAATGCTTGGATCTCAGAGCCAAGGAAGCAAAAGTTATCTCCACTTGATGGAGATGAGACTAGCACTTGCTCCATGCTATCTGATATGGTTGTCTGCTGTTTAAATATAGATAACATTGCTTTTGGGCATAGTGCACTAGTTCTCATCATCTGCTGAGGTTGAGCAGTTTGTGTGTCACTATGCTGGTGTGGCCAGGTTTGTATGAATACCTGTAATGTCACACTAATACAGATAGTATTTCTATCATTGTAGCCAGGCATTTCTGATTCCCCCACCCATTCTCATTTTGGTTATTATGATAGGTTGCTGTGGCCACCTTAGGAACTGTCATCAGAGAAGAAGATATTACCTCTAATCAAAGAAATACTTTTTATGTCAGCAAGTTTGTAGGTTGCCCAGAGTGTGGTTGGAATAGTCCACACAGTAAATAGCTGAAAGAAGATTTCAGGATTCTGTCCTAATCTCATACTAGAAAAGTCTATTGGCCTTCCCACAATAAATAAAGAACCAACTACTACTCTTTCTTCTTCAAATACTACAGGGATCCTTTATTCCACTCTTATCTCTGCCCCATCACCTACCTAAAGCCCATAGTAAAGTATGTTGACTTAGATGGACTTAGACAACCTTGTCACCCATCTTGCCAACCTAAACATGAATAAAGAAAAATCCAATGTTATCAAGAAGATTACTAACCCTAATAAATAGAATGATGATAAATTGACCTTCCATCTCTGGTGGGTCAAATTAAGATTGTGGGTAGATGTACAAATGTGGAAAACTAACAAGCTCTGATGTATTGCTGTCTTGTTCCACTTTGAGAAAAAGGCTGACAGATTCACCCAAATCACCCTTGAGAGGAATCTCAGTAATGAAAACATAAAGATAAAATAGGACATTATCACTGACACAAAAGAGGATTCAGCTTGGCCTAGTTAGGCTAAGTTGCAAAAAGAAATTAAGGAGTATTTCCAAATTGATATGCTCTTTCATGAGTCTCTTTGGAAATTAGAGGCCCTCTGACAAAATGAACACCTGATAGATCTCTTTCTGCAAAGGTTTGAGGTCTTACAAAACAAGGCCAACATTGAGAATTACCACACTGTCATATGCCTCAAAAAGACAGTTGACTACCACATCTATGAAAGGATTAGATTAAATCACCTTGAATTAGAAATCACTATTGACAACCTCAAGGCAAACTACTGAGCTGTTGGTAAAGCTTACGAGCAGATGGTGGTAGAGCATGGTCCCCTACAAAATTTCTGTTTCGTCCCATGGCCTCAGGATCATTATCAATATCCACCTTTATTCAATCCTCCTATCCCTCAATGTCCACAGTTTATGGCAACTGGAGTACAGCCAGATAGAGGTGCTCCTATGGAGATAGGTGTGCAGCAGGCTGCACCCACAAGGCCAGACACAAGAACTTGTTTCTTGTGTAATCTTCTAGAATACATCAATCCTGAGTGTTCCAAAAATCTGTATTGTCAACCTCCACATGTGCCACAACAACAGCAACAAATAGTATGGGATTATAATCAGGGTATTTACATACCCATGGTAGAAAATGAGTATGCCTCTTTTTTCCCACAAACATAAGTTGCCCAACATCATGTGAATCATCCCCTCTCCATTCCCCTGGTTATGGCACCAGTAGTAGCAATGGCCATACAAGCATTTGTCTCAGATGAAGTCAAGGCATTTTATCATGATAAATTTGAAGTGGGAGCCAAGCAATGCACAGCAGAAGCTTTAAAAGGACATAATATGTGAGAAAAGAGGGTTCTCCCATGCCTGAACAATTTTCTTCTTATACTGATATTGATTTTCCTATTTCTGATCTTTCTTCTATATTACATAGTCTGTCTGCTTCCTCTGTCGGAGCATCTCAATTGAGTGTGGCACCAGAGTTTAATAATAGTGTGCTTAATTCTTTGCAAAAACAACAAAAAATATCTTCTATTTATAAACCCCTTTGTGTTATGATCTCCCAACATCATGCAATGACTTTGTCATTCAGTGGGAAGTTCTTGCTTGAGACAGTCATACATTGCCAGCAAGATGGTTAGTGGGAATGTCACAAATTCAAAGCTCTCTTAAACTTAGGTGCTACCCACACATTCATTGATCATGACTATGTTTTACATCATGGCATTCCATTCTTTATCCTTGATAACCTGATTAAGATACATAACACTGATGGATCAGAAGGCACTATTGGCCAAATTCAGCATGTGATAACCCTAATTGTAGAAATTGCTGGGCATTACAAGACTATAGACATTTATATATCTATATTAGGCACTCATTGGATAATCATTGAATATAACTGGCTTTTCTGCCATAATTCCAAAGTTGATTGGGTTCAGTGAACCATTTCATTCCCACACTGTACTCAGTATTGTGAAATAATGGAGGCTAGCTCTTTTGCTTCTAATTATTTCAGGCCAAACCCTACACACCTTTGTATGATAGAAGAAGGGCTAAAAGTGTTGAACATTACAATATATGTATATGTACATTAGTTCACATGCTCATTGTATATAGATACAAACTCAGCTGAGCTGAGTTCTAATCAATCTTTCACTTGAACTATTGCCTACCAGCAAGCATCTCACAATTAAGGTACATAGCTGTGCTAGACTCTGTCAGTATATGTTAGCTTCAATAGGTTATGAGTCCCACCTGTGTTTTATGTATGGCAATCATGCCTTCTAGTGGATGTGTTTTTACATTTCACTATTTGCTTACACTTTGTGTGTTTTTATGCCAAGTTAGTTCAAATGCAGACACATCTATGCATTTTAATGCTAGATTGCCATGATGTGCTTTATGCACTCTGGTGTAAAAATGTCACCTGGATATTCCAGGGCAAGACTATGTCATTTCAGTAACAGGGCTCTGAAAGTGTTCAGGAATGAGTGATTTATGTTGCCTCCATCTTCATTTGGTTATGATATAGTACTGATGACTTTATATCCCAAAGAATCTCATCCTACAATGTCGTCCACCTTCAAAGACCTTTCTTGCCTTAATGGCACCAACTACCAATAATGGTGCAATGATATGGATGCCTACCTTAAGTCTCAGGAAGTCTGGGCAGTTTGTTGCACTAAAGCTCTCAATTATGAATGGAACAAATCAGGAAAGAAAATTCTAAAGGAAAACTCAGCAGCCATTGAGACATGGAATGAGAAGGATGACGAGGCCTCTAGTATGCTACACCTCAAGATGAATCACCACATTTTCTCTTGTTATGGAACAGATCTAAATGCCTATCAACTCTGGCTCAAGGTTGAAAAAATTTTCACAACACTGTCACTGTTATCCACCTTCGCAGAATTTCATACACTTCTTAATATTACTATCCTGGAAAACTCTCATCCAGCTCCAGCTTTCTCCAAAATCTATGCTTAGTTTGCATAATTAGAGAAGTTAAAGTACAAAATAAGCAAAAAGATATAGCTGATGATTATTCTTTCCAAGATCCTGCATTAAGCAGATGTACTCTCTATCTTGATCAACTAGGATTCTCTTGCAAAAATGTCTTATACTGGAAAGGAAAAAGAAAGAGAAGAATCTTCCACTCTCCAGAAGTTGGAAAAGCTCATCACTGCTACTTGGCAGCAACATTCATCTTGTCACAATAAGCCAGTTGCTGGTGCTCAGGTGCATAAGATTTCTGTTGTAAAGTGAAAAGGAGATCACCAATTCTCACAGCAACAACAGCAACCACAACAGCAGCAGGAACAAGAAAATGCCCAGCAGGGCAATAATAAGAAGAAGCATGGTAAGGGCTCTCAAGCTGGTCAGGAGAAACAAAAGCAGTGCAAGGCTGCTCATGCAATAGATGCAGGGAAATCCACTACTGCATCCTTTGTCTTTTCCACCCCCAATATCCTTTCTTCTGCTGGTGAACCCACATCCTCCACCACTGTCAATCCTTGCCAACTTGCCCACACTCCTGGTGTGACACAATATGGTCCTTCTGCATTCCCCCATACACAGAATGCCATTCTTTTGGCACATTGCATGGGCTTGACACCTACTTGCAAAACTATTTATACTTTGGACCCTGTGGCTAATTGTTACCTCCTCACTCCTCAACCCCAGCAGCCTACATCAGCATCTGCCATCATCTCCTCTTTTGTGGTCACTCTTGACCAAATCAATTCCACTGTCATCTATGTCCTAGGATATAGTTCCTCTCCATACTCATAGAGTATGGAAAATGATAGTCATGATGTAGAACTTGTATCCATCGCAGAGGCCACATGGGACGTGGGTGGGCTGCTCAATGAACCAGGATAGGGGAAAAAAGACCATCATACAAGGAAATTGGTAACCACCAAGAGCAGATGTTAACTGACACAGCTTGAGTCATATCTGCTGGTCACATATATGTTGCATGTTGCAAAAGTGGTTATTATTGACAAAAAGCACTAAGTAAAACATGTGAACCTAATACAATCTAGTTAGGCATTCTCCACTGGTGTGGCTCACAGGTGTTTCCTTGTCTATGTGGACATATCTGTTTTGCCATGCAGCAGAATACTAATATGTTTGGGTTTCATCACATCAAAGGTATAAGGCCCCTTGTGCTTGTTATCACCCAGGAAATGGGTATTATAGCACTTGAATAGATAGCCCTCACATGTCATAGACTACTTCCACTTTTCTTGAGAGGCTCCACAGCTAGGACATTGTACCAGAATATTCTTGCCCATGGCCGGTAGTCACAGTGAGTCCATAAGTACCTCATAGTGTTAATCACCTTGAGGTCTGGAGAACGCTGTAGCATGTACACACCAGTGTGGCGGTTCAGGTCATTTGATTTGCCCAGCACCATGGATACTGCATCAGCAAAGGAGTGGCCTTGGAGAATGACTTGCTTGATGAGGGTGACAAGAAAAGCCCATGCAATGGAGGGATGGAAAAAGCAGGTGTCAAAGGCAATACATGATGAAAAGCCATGTCTATAACAAAGTTGTCAATGTACATGCAGTAATAATGGTTACTTATATACTTACTTTGTGATCACCTTCATAAAACTCCCGCAACTGTTGGAATGGTGGATGTATCATCTGCAACTAAGCATGTATAGGATAGCATTGGGTGTGACATTGATGAATGGATCAAGTAGTACATCAAAGAACTACAATAGGGTATCAATTGTAAGGTGGTTATGGGATCAGGAGAATCACACCTCCTGAATTTCGGCAGCAACTGCTTTGCCACCCTCCTGTCTGGCAAACAGATTGCCTCGGTCGTTATCAGTGTGTGTGGATATTGTGACGATCACAACAAAGAGGCACAATGCAAGAATTTTCTTGGCTATTTTGGTGGTGTTCTTTAGATATGTCTTTATTTTCCCCTTACTTCCCAAATTGAATGGCATGTCCTTTCATCATGAAGCCACCATTATGGATGAAATAAGATTGCAGGAAATTAGTTAACATATTGATCAGTCCTTTCGTGGGTAAGGTCTTGAGGTGGAGGTGAATGATGACAGTCATGGGAGCTTGAATGAAGGATTTTGGTGATAATTCAAAATGACCATGCACGAATGGCGGTTGTGGGAGCATGGGTTCTCCGTTCTGATAGAAGGCCTGTAACATGATGTTAGATAGTTGTTGTTACATCCAGGTACACTTACCATGAAGGGCATTACAGTCTTTATTTTCGTATTGTCTATTAGATGGCAGGAGAGATATAGGTACCTAATATCTTGATGCTCAACAATAGCAAGATGTTTGGGCAGGATGATGATACATTTCTTGCATTCTGATCGTATGCAAAGGTTACACTTCCATAAGTTACCTCCATCCATGCACATGTAACAGAACTTAAACTGTGAAAAGTCTGAAACTTAAGAATAAGTAGGGAAATACTCACATCATTGTTACTATCATATGACTCACAACCATTAGTTCGCTTTAAAGATCATAAAGCTTCAAGGCAGGGTTGGATACTATGGAGGGGTTGGTTGATTTGAAGTCCTGTGTGTTGTTGCTCCAAAAATTGTTCATGGACAAGGAACAGAAAGGTTCCACTGGAGGCTGGATTGTGCATGGTAAGGGAGATGTGAGGAGCTTTGTCACATGTCGTCTTCTTCACAGTTTGTTTCATGTGAATCATTGGTGAGAGTACTGATTGCAGTTGGAAGCTGCAGGTCGCGATCTTTGTTGTCCTGGAGGAATGGATGCTCCACTTTCAATTCTGCCTATGGATGTTCTGTCTTGTTTTCTACATGATGCATCATGACATTTATATCTGCTTTTGTGACAATGTGAACATTTTCTGTGTCACACAACAATGGGGGCCTGGGCTAGGCCATATAAGACCTTCTTACATAAATACAATAACCAGATAACAATGGTCGGATAACATGGAAAACACTAGGTCCATATGACAAGGCATTATAAGGCATTATAAGAAATCCTTGGCATCTATTAACAATGATTGTCCACCACACAGCGCATTTTCATGACCATACCATACCTGTAAGGCACACCCTAGTACTCACCATCAGATGAGGTCAAGCTGTCACGATCAGAGCACACTGTTGATGCATTGTGCTTTGTAACCAGACTACCTTGCCATTTGGTTGATTCTGACACTTTCAGTGACACCAACACTGAAATCTGTTTGGTATATGTACCTGGTCCAAAGACCATTTATGTAAGTTATAGTGAACTTCTTGAAACTGCTTGAATAAAGACACTGTCAACTTTCAACAGCTACACTATGCTTGTACTACACTATCATGGCTGTAACCTCTGGCATCGGCGTATCTGGAGAACTCACGCAAGCCTTTTCTGCTGCTATTGAGATAAAGAACATCTGGTTCATCAAGGTCAATATTCAGAACGGTGTGAGGTTGTCCCTATCCATCAACCTAGTGTGACTACCACTCGTCTTGATCGAATTGCATGCCCTATCCCATTTCTCAATGACTTGGTGATGCCACCGTGATCAGATGCTTGATGCATCAACTCATGAAGCACTAACGAAATCCCTCAGATCAATGGTATTCACAGACAGTCTATTCACTATATCCAAGTTGGATATTGATGACAGTGACCCTAGCATAGTCTTGAAGGTTTCACCAGCGCTCCTTGACTTTCGGGCTATGTGGACTCAATATTATCAGTTACAACCTGGCCTTACTGATTTAGTGTTGTGTTTCCCACCTCCCCACCCAAAGATCCATCACAATACACAGGTCAAACAAACTCTGTCTGAATGATTATGCAGAGTGTTTACAATACCAGCTGGTCCACCAATCTGCGCATCCCACAGGCACACTCAAGTTCCCCACAAACTAATTCACACTCATATAAGAGGGAAATCATTGTTATGTATGAAACTCAAGGGTCCACTTTTTTGGTTGTTTCCAGACATTGCCTTTGCTCACCACCACACATTCGTCAACATGACCATCACCAACTTCAAGAATATTCAGGTATATTGTGGGTGATAGGAGATTTAGTGTCTTCCTGATCCCAAGTACCTTATCCAAGTGAACCAGGCTGGTGTTTGTTGCCTACTGGAGTATTGTATTGTTTGATTATGATACGTGTGTCTCAGCCTTAAGTCGAAGATAGATTTTTACCACAGTGGTTGGTGGTAGTTGTGGCATTACCTGCCTATGTATCTGAATGTTCACCTAGGAATGTTCATGGTTAGATTACTTGCATGTTTCAAATCATGGTGGCGATTGGAGTCATGATCTCATACTTTATCAATCGTAAGCCCATGTGCTATTGCATCTCCACCATCCCTGATCACTATGCATCTAGTTGGTGTTGGGCTGCACATGCCCAATAGTCCCAATGTGTGGAGAATTCCATTCGGTTTCCAACTTGTTCCTGCTGGGATTGGATTGTTCACTATCAAGGTAACTTTGTCCTTCGTGTTGATCTGGCAGTAACTTATCATCCTCAGGAATCACCACATTGGTTAGCATCCAGGGGCTGTATTAAGAAAGCAATGGAGAATCTTGCATGAGAGCCATATAGTTCACCCTCAGTCTAGCAAAGATTAAAGCTGCAATTAACAAAGAGCACAAAGCACATCAGGAACTCGGAATCAGGGAAGCCTTTTTCAGAAAAGGCAACTTCATCTGATTTCTTATTACGTTTTTTATCTTCCTCTTACAGTAATGGAGTAGGAGGAATTCGGTCGGATACTACACATCCCAAGTATTCACACTGATGAGAGTTTGCTGTAAACGTGATTCCTTGACATGTCTCTAACTCATTTTGGTGTAGATCAGGTATTCTGGAACAATGAATTTCTTCCTTGCCTCGGGGATCTATGGTATCGTCAAAGTGACAGTGACCATAATTTTTGTGTTTCTTATGGTCGACAGTCTCGGTCGTAAGCCTTTCGCTCCTCATCTTTGCACTGGGAATGGGCATCATGTTCTTCATCATTGGTGCTATTCTCAGATGCACCCCGTCATGAGTCATTTACCTGGCCAGGCTGCACCCCCTCTGCCATCTTCTTTAAAGGCCATGACTATGATGCTGTAGATTTATGTCTGCTTCTATTCGATGGATTGGGAACCACTGATATTTTCCCAACGTGAACACAGCACTATGGCCTTGCTGTGGCTTCTGGATCACAATGGCTATGGAGTATATACAGTGTCCTCTCATCCATCCTACTGCACTTAAACTATCCCTTAGCCTTTGTCATGTCAAAGCTGACGCCTACAATTGAAGCCAATCCTTTTCATGTTGTTTGCCACCATCAATATTGGCAATATGGCCACCTTTTCTCTGTGAGATAGGATCTTCACTGTTGAGGTTAAATGTTGGTGAGCAAAAGGCAGTGGATCCTTCGGTCTTCTGGCTGGGCGCATGGTAGGGTCAGCAGCAAGGAAGGAGTGAGTGACACCCTTGATAATCTGGAGGTAACTCTCAAGTTCCAGAATACCATAAGAAACACTATGAACAATGATGCAAGAATGTGTTGTAAGAATAAACACTGGGACAAATTACAATTGTCCACCATTAAGAAAAGATGAGGAGTGATGTATTTGTGACATGGCCAGGTCTGATGAGTCGAATGCAAGAAGCAAGAATCCGCTCCAACATGTTCTCAGAGGGGTTTTCCAATTAAGATGACCAGCATGATGAGAACTTCCCATGCAACATTCAGCACGCACCAGAGCTTGTCGTCATCAGTGCCCAGGGTGGATGTATTGCACCACAATCTGTTGGCTGCCATGCGTGTGTAAGAAGAGTCAGTGCACTGCAGCTCATTGTGAGCTTCCTCAAGAAGAGCAATGCTCTCGCTCGTGGGATCATCACAGTAGAGCAGGTGGAGTACTGAGTAGGGAAGGAGAGGCGCAAGTAGGTGGTCAATGTGTTAGCTGTATAGGAAAGTCAAGAGCTGCAGGAAGACATCCAGCATGGGGATGCACAAAGGCACTACACAGATATAGTGAGTCGCAAAGATGATGCTGTGGATGGAGGAGAAAGTGACACAGTATTTGGTGGCAGCGGGAACGTGGCAATAATAGACAGCGAGTATATGCATGGCATGTTGGAAGAGAGGTTGTTGACAACTGCCATGAGTTCTGTAGGGAGAAGGAGAGGTGGCTAGAAAGCGGGTTATGTAGCAATGTTGTTAGTAAAGATAAAGATTACTCTGACCTGTTGTGCCAACACCACATTCCTTAACTGTAGTAAAACAAGTACACTGTTGAGTAAACTAGTGAGGAGGCGTTGAGGCCTCACAACGCTGGTCAAGACATGCTTGGCCAAGAACAACTTTGCGGAATTCCACAGAATATTGGTGTGCAACAGGATTACGAAGTAGTGTTTGGCTCACTTATTGCTTTTACACTGTCATGGTCATTGTCACAACAAATAGAAATGGAAGTGAGAGGAGGGACAGAATGGATGGGAGACAGGAGCAGAAAGGTATGATGAACTGGCACTAGTCCTAAAGGAAAGAGGTCCAATAGAGGCAAACATTATGAATTGTGAGACCTGGACCTTTCAAGTTTGGGTCCAAAAACTATGGGTACTACATATATAGCACCTTGAGTCTTCAGATCGGCAAGTCGACTGACATCACATGGCATCAAGGGTAGACTGTAACCTTATAGGGAGCCACAGCAACCAGGGGGAGTCAGCGCTGATGGTCTAGAGTATATTCACCTGATCGCACTGAAGTTCCCTTATACTAGGGCTGTTGCTTCTCTAATAGTAAGAGTGCACCTTACATTTATTTATTGTCCAACTTTCAAGTTTACATGGCGATCCCACACATTCTCCCTTCATGCTCTTCTTCCCTCCCTTTCATTCGTTATCAACCTGTTAACATCACTTCTGTCTTTCACGTCCTCCCCGCCATTCCAAATTATCTACAATTGCACTATAATTTGGAACCCATTGTGCGCATGTCAGTCACATGTTCTTAGCAAAAAATCAACATATCTAACAAAGGTAATAATAGGTGAAAGGCGATGTAACAAGGGGAGCAGCTGTGCGCCTTCCTAAGTCAAAGTAGTCTCACTACCTCCACAGTTGCACACTGCCAGTGAATATGGGGAACTATCTTTCCAGTTGGCATTCTCCAACTGTTGACTCAACAGATGTTATGTCAGGTGAGTAGTATTCTCCTACCACCTAACAATTTCAACACACTAACCGATTGGCTTGCAATTTACTGAGAAATCCAATTTTATGTCCTGAGCCAGCGCTTGCATTGGTCAACCTAACGTATCTTTACACATGTCAAAACCAAATCACCCATGTTGGTCTGCTGTTAGGAATTCACAGCATTCTATCATCTTCTTCAAGGTTTCAAGGATGATGTGCTCAGGCTCAATGACTGCAGAGCTTCTTCATCTGTCAAGGCCAGTAACTTTGCCATTCACTTTCTTCAGCCCCCCTTTTTCTCCCCCATTTCTTGGCGTTTTGAGTACCAACAGTGGGTGTTGCTTGATGTTTCTTTCCACTAATATCTAATAATCCTGCAGGGACAAATCATGGAGTTTCCCATTGTTTGTTGAAAGCTCAAATCTCCCAAATACATTTTGAAAATTTATGCCCAGAAGTGACTGCATGATCGTCACTTCTGGATTTGACATCCCATGTGTCATCTGTGCAGTGAGCTCGGATAAGTGGGAGAGTGATCACTACCGAATGCTTGTTCAAGCGACTGCCATTGCATGTATAGGACAATTCATCAGAAAGATTTCAACCTCAGAGACAAGAACAAATAGTAAATCTTCTATAAGAGATGTATAATCTGGCAGCAAACCTGGAAATGTTGTCAGCTGAATTGGACCCAACAAAGAAAGGGCAACTACACACTGTCTATAAGGTGGCGAATAAAGTCAAGTTGGTATCCTACAAGGAAAAAATACAGACAAACACCATGATGCACTCAATAACTAGGGAATCCACAAGGTGTAGGGGGTTACAAGACAAAGATGGCCTAGATGTTTTTGAGGCCAAGAATATTGAAGACATTTTACACCAGATGGATTACAAGATTGAATTCATTTTATATGGTGTCAGAATTCCCATTGTTTACAGTCACATTCATACTAATGATTGCTCTAACATCCCCACCTTGCTGTGACCATAAACAAGATGGAGACAGGCACAGATACCTCAAGTTTGTTGAACAAAATGAGGAGGTCAAGATACTACCATTGTACTTACAATTATTGATGCAGGGATTTCCCCATGGTACACACATCAACGCACCAATACCCTGTCCTTCTGTCAACAAGCCTATAAAATACCCTATGGCATTATGTCAAGATTTGATATCTCCATCATGACTATAATTATTCATTGGGTCCTCTGGGAGGAGGTACATAAACTGGAGTGATGGATGACACTGGGGCTCGATTAGTAGACTCCATTTGTTTCCTGTTTAGAGTACTATTGCA
The DNA here is from genome assembly GCA_038092795.1 of Boletus rubissimus. Taxonomy (NCBI): domain Eukaryota; kingdom Fungi; phylum Basidiomycota; class Agaricomycetes; order Boletales; family Boletaceae; genus Lanmaoa; species Lanmaoa rubissima. The sequence goes on from JBBPQZ010000010.1 coordinate 42,932, forward strand.
TCAGTTTATGAGTTCTAGTATGAAATAATGACTTACAATTCTTGGGCATTAAGCCAGTCGAAATGTGCTTTGATGTTTGGACCAATATCAACATGGCCAAAATACTCAAGCACCACAGCATGATATGTATCAAAAATGGAGCTGTATTTGTCATTGGAAAATGATAACACATTTCCAGAATCATGCTTGCATCCCATTGTGACTCACTGGCAGGCACAAAGCAACTAAGAAGATATTAGATATCAATGCCAAATCTGAGTTGGAATACATACCACTGTGGCAGACATACAAATGATTTGGGTTGGCATTGTACAGTAAGTAGATGAAAAGTGTTTCACAGGTGAAGTGTTGGTCGTACACCAGAAATCGCAATGAAATTTTTCGAGAATTGTGTTCCCGAACCAATGCTCAACTTCACCCTATATGAGCATCAGTGAGAAAAGTCTGGTGACAAGTCAGAGAAAAAATACTGCAGCATTGTGCTCATGAAGAAAAAAGGATGGTTTTTTATGATCCAACATTGACCCTAATTGATTGGCCTTCCAGGCTTGGTATCTCTGTGGGGATGCGAGTAGGTCATCATCATGCATCACAAAGAACTTTTCTACATAATTTTCTGCAAATTGCATAGCCTTTGAGCATACATAGGTAGGCACTCTGAGAAGCTAAAAATATATATCAACAAAGAACCAATGAAAAAAAAGTAGACAAGTGTAGTACCAGAGTTTCCACGTCATGGGTCAGCTGAATATCTGTCCAACACAGGTTAACATATGTAGTATAGAGTGGCGAATAACAAAGTACTTACTTTCATTGAGGATAACATTTGCTTGTTCGATGCCCTCAATCATAGCAGTCATATATGCAGTCTGTGCAGTCTGGCCATATGGCCATCCCAAGTTATTGACCATGTCATTTGCTAATGCATACCTAATGAATGACAACACCTTCTGGATATTCAGTGGATACCATTTCAATGAGGTGATGTCAACTGTGGTTTTATGCATTCTTTGAGGGGCCTGGCATTTGGAACCAATACTTCCATCAATGGACAACCAGGTAGATGTGGTCCTCAATAGTTGTGATGGCACAGTATATGGTGTGTTGCCCAAAACATGGAGCCAGTCCTGAGGAGGTCTGGAAGGACCTGCTGGCCAATGGGAGACAATACTACCATTTTTAGGACCAGAAGCTTGTTCAGGTTTAGTGAAAAAAAAAGTGTGGGTATTATCATATTTACTTTGATGATGTTAGCTGTCTCCTGAACTTGAAGCCTGTAGCCTGGTTGGGTGCTGGTAGTTGGTAAGCCCTCCAGGGCGAAATAGGCTGAGTGAGTGTTGGAGAGTACTAAATCTGGGCTTGCATAGGTGCCTGTGGCACCAGTGGTCATGGAAACATCAAAGTGACTATATAGAAATCCAAAATGTGAGGCAGCTTGGCTTGGGTGCATGCCTGGGTAGGTGCCTGTGGTCACTGACCCCAATGGGCTCTCCAAGAAAGTGTGGGAGAATGGATATTCCAAAACTTGGGCTGAACTTGTGTATGTATGTGTGCAGGTGGTATTGGTGGTCAATGATGCAAGTGAGGCACTTCTGTCTATAGGAGATGGCCTGCTGTATGGGACTGGCTGAAATAGGGGTAATAGATTGGGTAGATTTATGTCTATGGGCATTATGGCTTGTCCATGGCTATGGCTGTGAGTGAGAGAGCTGACTCAACAAGCCATTAGCTGCAATGGAGAAAGAGACAGTCTACTGTATGGGACTGTCTGAAACGGGGGTAATAGATTGGGCAGATTCATGTCTACAGTAGGCATTACAGCTTGTCCATGGTCATGGCCACAAGTGGGAGAGCTGGCCTGACAAGCCATTATCTGCAAGGAAGAGAGAGACTAAGGTGGTTAGCAAATGTAGCAACTCCTTGTATACATATGTGGTACCTTTCTTGTTTGCTGCTCTTCTTTCCTGCCACCATTGTGTACAAATGGAAATGGCATTGCTTGCCAGTTGGAGAGGGCCATCAGCCACAGCATTACTGCATGACTTCAGGTTGTATTGACAGAAATTGACCCATCGAATCATGATTTATCGAGGGAGAGGGGGATTGATCTATTGTTCTGTTGTGATGGTGAGCCAGCAACCTTTTGTTGAACATGAGGCCTTGAGGAAGGGCTCCAATGACACCACCCCATTCCTGAAAAGACACTGACCATGTGATCAATGACAAGAACACATATTTCATTTTGACCAGGTGGCAGCTAGTGCTGTCCTAGTGTCGGCGAAGTTGAAGAAATGTACATTTACAGGCACTAGCGGTCACTGTGACTAAACATGACTTCGAGAACAAGAGATAGAGGTGTACGTTAGCAGAACACTGTAACTTGTTAGGGGGATGTTACCATGACTATAACGCTGAATCCCTGGACCTTTCGAGTCTGATTGAATGGCATTGACATTTGCCATGTCAGATTGAAAATCGACCATATTCAGCCCCAACAGATCCTTATACTGTATTTGCATACCAAATTTACATTGGATGTAAGTGCAACTGCAGGTTCTCAGAGGTGCCTGGAGGACTATGGAATTAAAAAATGCCAATTAATTATCAGCTGCATGTAACTAGTTTGCCATTGCTCCTTTGCATTTGTCTCAGTCTAGTCACACTGATTTCACTCATTACATGTTGGAAGATTAACGACTGGTAAACCTCTGTAACAATGCTTGGTTGTTTACCCCCCCCCCCCCCCCCAAATACTCAATTAGGGAATCACCACTCTCATAATGGACATTCTTGGAGCTGTTTCAGATTGTAATGTTTCATTATACTCCACAGTTTGCAGTGGTAAGCACACATTTTTCAGGTGTTTAGATTCCTTGTGAGCTAGATAGTTCATTGATGCAGACACATGTCAGCTAACATTTCTGATTAGGAATGTTTGAATATACAGATTATCCTTGTTATAGGAGTGTACTGTAGTTTCTTGTGTATGCAGAAATTCATCTGGTGGATTTACTACAGAAAAACATGAAAAGATAAGAGAAAAGCAGCTATGACAATCAACACTTACAAAGTTACAAGTGGGGGTTGCAATTGAGTACTGAGTATTGAAAAGCAGCAGAGAAGAGCGATGCATAGCATAGAACATGGGGCCACTCAATTAGTATATAGGTTCAAACAATAGTAAATAGCAACAGGCAATAGCACCAAATAGTGTGGTTAGCATTTTCAAAAGAGGGGGATGATGTAAGAACCCAAGTAAGAACTCACTTTTATGGGTACTTTTCTGTCATGTAGTTATATTGAGGGCTTTTGGTGAGAAATCTCGACTCTTTCTCTTGCCACACTGTCTCATTGTGGTGTGATATGAATCCTCGGTGCATCCAACATAAGTAGGAAAGTTACTTTTTACAGTGTTCCAGTTCTTGCTTTCAATTCCTTCTTCATGCTCAGGTGTCTCTTCCTCGGGATCATCTGTTGATCTTAATGTCACTTCTCAAGGAATGATCGTGGGCCACCCTTGATCAAGAATTTCAGCTGCCTCATGCCGCTTTCCTCATCAACTCTTCTCTCCTCTCCAATTTTATTTTTGTTGACCATATGCTAGGTACCAATCACATGAAAGCACTGCGACAAACTCAGACCTCAACATCCTGCCGTTTTGATCTCCATGATAGTTGGTGCATTGCAATATTGTCTGATGCTTCCCAAACTAACCTTACTGTATTATAGCTGCGGCTGTTGCTGGTGGTATTGTGACTGTGAGTTTGCAGCTGATACTTTGCTTGTGCAAAAGGCAAACAAAACCAATTGCAGAAATTAGGACAGTACTGGTGGTTTCTTGTGCTTGGGCCCTCTTTGACAGCAATTGGATCAGGGACACTGTACACTCTAAATGCCAACTCACCTTCAACATGTCTCATGGGTTACTGAATCTTGTATGGCATGCATGGCTTTTGTGGTCACCAATACATTTACCCTAATGCATCTGTCTCGATTATAGATCAGGGTTGGACTGGTGTTCCAAAATATGATTGTGGCTATCCAGATGGGTGAAGATGGTTTAAAGACATGCCTTAACCGAGTTGAGAAACTTTATATGACAGGCAGAGTGTGCTAATGATGAGTCATTTGTTCCTTGTGCAACAGCTTTCATCATACATCGCAGATATTAACTTGGCATGTCCATTCACCAACTGATGTAACATACCATTACAGAGTTCCTGCCAAATTCTTGGGTGCATTGTTAGTATTAGGTACTTATGCACCATTTCTTCAACATCTATTTCTATTCTGATCGTACTGTTGATCCTTGTTCTATATACACACTACACAGCATGGTGGGGAGTATCTTCACCAACGAGCTCTGTCGGGAGCTCCCGATTTATGCCCCAGACTTGACCTTGGCAATCCTCACCATGATATTACAAAGTGTGTCCACAATCCACTGCTGAGCTGCACTTACAGGTGATTGTAGCATACACGTAAGTTATTGTAGATCTTTGCTTATATGTTGATTGTATCTAATTTACCATGCATGGGATTGTCAAAAATCATGATTTGCAGGTGAGGGGAAGTGCAGTTAAGGGGTTGGGGGATGTGTAGCCTTACTTGGCATGGATGTAGATTGTGTCAATACATCAGATGTGACTCGGATTCCAACTTGGAGATTTGTATCATACACTGAATTTTATTTTCGTTTGATATACAAGGGATCATTGATAGACCATCTGTTTCAACACACCAGTGTGGTGGTTTAGGTCATTCAATTTGCCCAGTGTTATGGGTACTGCATTAGCAAAGGAGTGGCCTTGGAAAATGACTTGCTTGGTAAGGGTGACGAGAAAAGTCCATATAATGGAGGGATGGAAAAACCAGGCATCAAAGGCAATACATGATGAAAAGCCATGTCTATAACAAAGTTGTCAATGTACATGCAGTGACAATGGTAACTTATAGACTTACTTTGCAATTGCCTTCGTAAAACTCCCATAACTGTTGGAATAGTGGATGTATTGTCTGCAACTAAGCATGTACAGGATAGCATTGGGTGTGACATTGATGAATGGATCAAGTAGTACATCAAAGAACTACAATAGGGTATTAATTGTAAGGTGGTTATGGGATCAGTAGGATTACACCTCCTGGATTTCAGCAGCAACTGCTTTGCCACCCTCCTGTCTAGCAAACATATTGCCTTGGTCATCATCAGTGTGTGTGGATATTGTGACGATCATGATGGAGGAGTGCAACACGAGAATTTTCTTGGCTATTTTGGTGATGTTCTTCAGATATGTCTTTATTTTCCCCTCATTTCCCAAATCAAACGGCATGTCTTTCGTCACAAAGCTGCCATTACAGATGAAATAAGATTGCAGGAAATTAGTTAACATATCAATCAGTCCTTTTGCAGATAAGGTCTTCAGGTGGAGGTGGATGATGATGACAAGATAATTTGAAATGACCATGCACAAGCAGTAGTTGTGGAAGCACTGGTTCTCTGTTCTGATAGAAGGCCTGTAACATGATATTAGATAGCTGTCATTACATCCGGGTACACCTATCATGAAAGGCATTACAGTCTTTGTTCTCACGTTATCCATCAGATGGCAGGAGAGACATAGGTACCTGACATCTTGATGCTTGATGATAGTGAGATGTTCAGGCAGGATGACAATACATTTCTTGCACTCTGATCATACACAAAGGTTGCACTTCCATAAGTTACCTCCATTCATGCACATGTAACAGAACTTAAACTGTGAAAAGTCTGAAATTTAAGAACGAATAGGGAAATACTCATATTATTGTTACTGTCATACAACTCGCAACCATCAGTTTGCTCTAAAGATTATAAAGCTTCAAGGCAGGGTCAGATACTATGGAGGAATTGGTTGATTTGAAGTCTCACGTGTTGTTGCTCCAAAGATTGTTCATGGACGATGGATGAAAAAGTTCCACTAGGAGCTGGATCATGCATGGTAAGGGAGATGCGAGGAGCTTTGCCACATGTTGTCTTCTTCGCAGTTTGTTTTGTGCGAACCATCAGTGAGAGTACTGATTGCAATTGGAAGCTGCAGGTCATGATCTTTGTTATCCTAGATAAATGGGTGCTCCGTTTTCAATTCTGCTTGTGGACATTACAATGTTTATATCTGCTTTTGTGACAATGTGAACGTTTGCCATGTCACACAACAATGGGGCCTGGGCAAGGCCATACAGTGACTCACAAAATTGTCCCAATGTTTTGCACATTTTGATTGTTTATGGAATATATCTAGAACACAAACAGATATAAACAAAGTGTTGGTGTATGAATGGAGCTACCCACCCTGGGCTATG